>JAKCPI010000046.1:0-31372 GCA_023213315.1 Euborellia annulipes
GCACTGAAGATGGTCAGGCGTTAAGTCGTCCGAAATATTTGCAATTATATGGTATAAGGTGATTCCTGAGAAATTTATGCTGTTTTATTTCTCCACTTACTACTTTATATAATAAATGTAATGACGGTGAATTTAGACAATAAAATTTTTTCTTATCTATTCTATACCTGATTTCCGAAAATAAATATTTTCTAATATTTATTTAAAATTCGGAAGACCAGAATAGAAAATCACAAGTAAACCTTCTAGTAATCAATTTGTTGTTTCCACTATATAATAGAACTGAAAACACTTGAAAGTCATAGTCAAGTAGCTTATCCGAGGGATAGCTAGTTAATTAGAGCTGAAGCAACCAGCCCTTAGAGATTTTAAATCAATTGTGCGAGATTATTCATTTTTTATTACACATCGTGTGGTTCATATATGCTAAAGAAAAATATCTTCCATGCAGTTCTAGGACTAGTTTTGAAATTAAATGATTTCCGCATTCTCTAAAAATGTGTATTTTTTTTTTTTTTTTTGTTAATTTTTTTTCTTAAATATTAATAAAAAAAAAAAGATATTGAAGAAAGAAAACAAATAAAAATTAATTTTTTATCTACTTTTTTGGGATAATATTAAAATTCAAGACTATAAAAAAAAATATTGTAATTGCTGGAGCCGATATATACCTACTGTACATATCCATAACTTTTAATTGACAAAACAATTAGAGCTTTGCGCACGAATGACTGAAAATGGGTGGTGGGGGTAGTAGCGGGGATGAGGTGGCCACCACTGGCAGGTAATGCATGCGTGTGACGTCACGCTGATTGACTCCATCTGGTTCCATTTGACTTAATCGGCTCAACTGGTGCGTGCATGCTCTGCATGCAACTTAGCAGACCTCGTTCCGGCACAGAGACCATCCTTGACAGCAAATTAGTACCCACCATCAAATTGGCGAAAGGGTCTTTTTCTTTGTTGATTAGCTATTTCAAAAAATATTCATTTTTTAAAATTTTTTTGACGATTGCAATACTTTTCCGAAAAAAACGAAAATCTGGTGTGATTAACGCGAGAAGATTTTTTGTGTCGAGATATATTTAGTTTCCCCTAGTTTCTAACTTGAACATTTGCGTTTTATAGCGCTGAGCTAGGAATGCTTCCATTGGAAAATATAGGTAAGAGAAAGTAAAAAGTAATAAAGTGTACTTTAAATACGTTTTAGAAAAAAAACTTATTCTATGCTAGAGAGGATGTCCTAGTTTGAGGACGGAGTCCTCAGCACCGGCGTGTAGCCTGCTCCTTTCGAAAAATGCATCACTGAGAGGGAACCTTCTTTACGTCCCTTCCACAGGATGGGATGTCACAGCAACTCCCTCTCCTCGAAGAGTAATGCAGATCAAAATGATGGAGAATATGAAGATGCATTTAAAACATGAAAAATTAAAACATTTAACTCGTTAATAAGTTAATGTTTACGACTTAAGTGTAATTTTAAATAAAAAGTAATAACAAAATATGATTAGTATGATTTTTTTGTTGAAATTAGGTACCACAAACCCTAATTCTTGCTAAAAGAGCTAAAGTCAAGAATAATTTTAGGTTTTTTTCATTATTAATATTGATAAAATATGAAATTTCTATCTTTTTAAATCACAAATACTATATTGAGCTCAAAAAAGCCTTTATGACTCATTTATTTGTGAATGAAACAGTTTTTATTGATTCCTGAAAAATTCTAATTGTTGACTTAAGTTGTTTTTTGAAATGACCGATTCAATTTTAATCAAAATCATCAGAACAAATTTTGAAAAATTCGAAAAAGACTGAAAAAGTACTTGAGTAAAGTACTAGTACTTTTTGGCCGATTTTGTTGAAAAGCTTATTTTAACTGTCCAGGAATATAAAATTTCAAACTCGTATTATTGGACCCAGAGATCGTCAATACGTATTTCAATCAAAATCAAGACATCGAATTTTTGAAATGATCGTAATACTTGCTCACTATATATTACATACCAGGTATATAGGTAAGAGAAAGTAAAAATAGATGAAGAAATTGTAAAGCTTCCATGGCCTTCTTAAAAAGTTCTAACTAGATTTTATAGTTTTATTAGCTCTGATTAAGAAGAAAAATTTTTCAACATGGAGGCCTATTTAAATGTTTATTTTTCTATAAATTACATTTAAAAAAAAAAAAAAAAGAAAACAATTCGAAGAGATTAATAAAATGTCAAAAAGTTTCCCCTATATGACCTATCTTGATCAAGCTTTTGGCGAAAAAATGCAACCAAATAACATAGAAAAAAAATTAAAATTCTTTTCTTCTTCAATCGAGATTAATTTGCTGTTATTAGTTTTTTTCCAGGAAATTTCCCGACCAGTATGGTGTGTTGTGACTCTCACCCTAATGTTTTACGCTTGAATTTTCATTTGACCTTTTTATTAAACTATCTCTTTGGCTGTCCTTTCCATTTGTGGAAAATATTTGCACCGTCAGCCCTCGTCCACTCCAATCTGTCACCAGCCCCCTAACAAAAGTCAAAGGGATTTCCATTTAAAAAAAAAAAATAATTAAAACAAGAAAAATAGGTTAAAACAATTTGTAAAAAAAAAAAGTAATATCGAACAAGCAACAAAAAATAAAATAAAGTATGGACTTGTGTTTGTAAATAACACTAAAAATATACAACAAACTATTTCTAAATAATCAAATTAGAAGTAAAAATCCATCAAGACTCTAGCGCCGAGGTCGACGACAGCTACAGTCCCTGTATGACATGGCACGTATCTCTACAATCACCTGTGTAGGTTCTTTGAATAAATTTATATGAATTTTTAAAGCTGTAACGTCCTTTTTGTTACAACTCATAGTTGATTTATGAACTTTAATCAAAATCGTTAGTCTAAATTTTGAGAAATTAGAAAAAAAAAATGAAAAAGTACTAGTACTTTTGGCCGATTTTATTGAAAAGCTAAGTTTAACTGTCCGGAGTTAAATGTAAAATTTCAGCCTCGAAGCTCATTTCCTTCATGCTTAAAATTGTCACACATAGACAGATCATGTTGCGAAACCCACTTTTCTTAACTCAGGGAACTTCAAGACATGTATTTCCATCAAAATCTCGACATATATACTGTATATATATATAATAGATTAGAGATAAATTATATTCAATATATTCACTTAACATTAACAAATTTCTTAATGATGGAAATATTTTGTATTCTGACATACTGGTACATAACTTAAGGGGGTTCAAGAGCGATGTCTAAACTTACTTTGAAAAAAAAATAGACTATTATAAGGAATTTTTCAATGCGGTTTTTTTTTTAAATGAATTAAATTCATAAGAGAATATTGGGACATCGAGGTATAATTTTTTTAATGAACATTATAAAAAAATTAAGGAAATTAATTTTTTTGTTATCAAGCTAATATAGAAAACCTTCTGTCCCAATAATCTTTAATTTTTTTTAAATTTAAAAATGAATTTATTGTTATTATTAATCATATATTAATTAAGATAATTTTAAAATAAGCTTAGATGAATTATTTAAAAATCAAATGTCAAAATAGTTCAGCATTCTTGCAATAGATGGCAGACGAGTCTAACAGCCGATCTCCTTTTAGCCTATATCTGGCCTATATTTATATATTTTATGCTTTTATAAAAGGTACATAATATATAATAACATTTATAAAGTATTTATTGTTAAAAGATCAATGAAAATCAACCAAATGCATTAAATATTATTAGCTACCATTCTGACATCTCTTGGCAAATTTTCGAAATACGTGATTTTTTGGGCTTACTTTTTATCACACACTACGCCCTCTTATCGGGAAAAACTTACGTAACACCTTCCCTCCTGCCACGCCTTAACCTGTTTTTTACTTTCTCTTAGCCTATATATGAAATATATAGAGAGAGAAAGTATTGCGATCATGTCAAAAATTCGATGTCCAGATTTTGATGGATATACATGTTTTGAGGTCCCCTGAGTCCAAAAAAGTGGGTCCCGCAAATTGGTCTGTGTGTGTGTGTGTGTAACGATTTTTTTAGCATGAAGGAATTGAGCTACCGGATTGAAATTTTATATTTAACTTAGGTACCTTTGAAGAATCTCAAAATAAGCTTTTGAACAAAATCGGCCAAAAAGTACTAGTACTTTACTGATGTACTTTTTCAGTTTTTTTCGATTTTCTCAAAATTCCCTCCAAGGATTTTTTTTTAAATTCATAAACTAACTATTTTTTAGATGCACTTTAAAATGTATATTCTCATTTTGCCGTTGAAATCTTCTGAAGACCACTTTACTCTTGTTCATCATAGGAAAGATAGAACTGGTTGCCATGGTAACGGAATTTAAATCTTTTTCTTTTTATTAGATTAAAAATCAATTATTATTTAAATTCCCATTTATTTTTTTTTATTTCTGTTTTAATTGTTTCAAAGAAAACATATATATATATCTCTCCCACTTGCAAACATTATCGTCTCTCTCTACTCTTTTTAAATTCCCTTTCCACCTTATCTTCGCATTGGGCCAATGTTAATTTCCTATAGGGATTTGTATGTTAATTTCGATTCAAAAGGGGGTCCCCTTTGGAACTTTTTACGCATTTAAAATTTTTTTTTCCAATTCTTATGAAATTTTGTATTTATTTACGATTCTATATTGTGTATAAAATGTCCAAATATGAGATTAAAATTTTGAAAAATAACCATAGTTTATTTCAAGCAGTCAACATTTAAAATGCAAGTTTGAAACTAAGGTGCTATGGGAAACTAAATATATCTCGACACAAAAAATCTGGTGTGACCAGCACGGTGCACAACTTTCTCTTACCGAAGGGTAAGAGAAAGTTGTGTGCTGTGCGCCAGTCACACCAGATTTTTTTTCAGATAGTTTTACAGTTTTTTACATTGTCCTAGTTTTATCCGTAGTAGTTTTATCCATGTATAAAACCGTGAAAAAAGATCCTGAGTTCTATTCCCGGGGGCAATGAGACTTTTGGTCCGCCAACAAAAAAACATACTCAAAATTAGTGTCGATTTTCAATAGAAATCACATACTATACTATCATTGAATTGCTTCCTGAAAAAAATGTTCGTCTATTGATATTTGTTGAAGATTACAATCTTTTTATGAGAAATGATTACTATAAGGTGCAAGGTGGTGATCGATTGAACAATTTAAAAATCTGGTGTGACTGGCGCACAGCACACAACTTTCTCTTACCCTTCGGTAAGAAAAAGTTGTGCACCGTGCTGGTCACACCAGATTTTTTGTGTCGAGATATATTTAGTTTCCGATAGCACCTTAGTTTCAAACTTGCATTTTAAATGTTGCCTGCTTGAAATAAACTATGGTTATTTTTCAAAATTTTAATCTCATATTTGGACATTTTATACACAATATAGAATCGTAAATAAATACAAAATTTCATATGAATTGGAAAAAAAAATTTTAAATGCGTAAAAATTTCCAAAGGGGGACCCCCTTTTGAATCGAAATTAACATACAAATCCCTATAGGAAATTAACATAGGCCTATGAGAGAAGGCGGAGAGACAGACGATAATGTTTGCAAGTGAGAGAGAGAGTGAGATTAGACATGGGTGATACTGTATCAATCTGATATTTTGTATCAGGTATGAAAAAGTAACAGAAAGTCATAATGGGTGCGAGCAAAAAATATCAGGTATTTGAGTAACAGCTACTCAGGCATACTCCACTAGACTCGTACTGGGTTTCTCGCGCTTGCGCATTGATCAAATACTTTCTTTTCACTTTAGAGCGTCGTTTACCCGATACAGTTTTCGTCTCGCCTTTTCTCTCATTCCTTCTCTCTTGCGACCCTCGACTCGCGACGCCCAGCCCCGTCTCTTCTCTCCTGACAGGGCAATTTCGCTAGCTCTGGCGCGCTTTTCGAACGTCATTCCGAATCATTTTTACATTTTTTACTCTACTTTTCTCACTAGGCCCTATAATAATTAAATACAAATATAATTATTACTAATATATTATTTCTCTTTTCTTTAATTTAAGAAAGAGAGGAGAAATGAAAAAAAAAAAAATTTTAATAAATAAGTTATGTTTTTTTACTTTGAAACTTTTTTATTTAAAAACATTAATTAAAAAAGTAAAAATACAAGTAACTGTGAATTTAAAAACATAATGAACTTCAATAAATTAAATTTCTTTCGCTAGTAAAGAAATTTGTTAATCATTTTTCTAGTGCAGTATATAACATGACATTTTAAATTTAGAGACATTAAAATGTCAGTTCAGTCAGTTTGGAAAACTCTTTAGTAATGAATAATTATAATTTTTTGATTTTTCAAGTCAAGAATATTTATAAATACAGGGGAAAAAAACTTTGAAAAATGTTAATTTAGTCTCTAGTAAAATGACATTTCATTTGGGGGTACTCTATTTGACTTTGAAAAATTATTTTTTTAAATTATAAATACAATTTTTAAGTACACCTTGTATATTACTAAAGTATATTTTAATAGTTTCATGTTTATTCTTTTTTCAAATTAAGCAAGTTCTTATTGATAGCTTCACAATGATCGAAGTATCAAATCAGATTTGTGGCTAAATTACCAACGGCTGGAGACCAAGAAAATTACTACGTATCGAATCTGTTACTTGTATTTATGTGAAGTTAGCGTTGCTGAGTGAAATCTGTATCGGGTACAAAAATATCTGGTAAAAATATCGGGTACGAACAAGTACCTGTAACAGCGAGTACCTGGTACAGCAAAATCGCGTATCGACCCATGTCTAAGTGAGATATGTTTTCTCGGGAACAATCAAAGACAGAAAAAATGGGAATTTAAATAATAATTGATTTTTAATCTAATAAAAAGAAAAAGATTTAAATTCCGTTACCATGGCAACCATTTCTATCTTTCCTATGAAGCACAAGAGTAAAGTGTGCTTCAAACAATTTTGAGGGCAAAACGAGAATATACATTTGAAAGAGCATCTAATAAATAATTGATTTTTGAATTTTAATCAAAATCGTTAGAGCGAATTTTGAGAAAATCGAAAAAAACTGAAAAAGTACATCAGTAAAGTACTAGTACTTTTTGGCCGATTTTGATTAAAAGCTTATTTTGTCGGTCCCGGGGGGTGTTTAACTTAAATATAAAATTTCAGCCTCATAGCTCAATTCCTTCATGCTTAAAATTGAACACACACAGACACACACACAGACAGACAGACAGACAGACCATGTCGCGAAAACCACTTTTTTGGATTCAGGGGACCTCAAAACGTGAAGATCCATCAAAATCTCGACATCGAATTTTTGACATGAAACCAATACTTTCTCTCTATATATATATTACATATATACATAGGTAAGAGAAAGTAAAAAGTGATGAAAGAAAATTTGAATATGTTGCTTTTCCGCCTATACTGCGTTGGGTTAATCGACTTAGCCTTGACTTGGAGTCTTACTACGAGTCGTACTCATACTGTAGTGTCCCACAGAGCCAAAGGACTTAAGTGAAAAAATAACGAAAGTGAGACACTAGCCCTTGGGAGAATCAGCCTTTGTAAGGGAATCCGTCTAGGGTGGGTTGAAATTATTTAAGGTAAATTTTTGACTGGCATTTGAAGATAAGGTGTTTAAAAGAGAGTGAAATGTGAGGCCAACAAATATATATAGTTGGCGAGACTTTTTTATTTCCTTAAATAAGTAATATCATAAATATATAGATTTCGTTCTTTTTGTGTATTTGAAGGTCTGATCTTGTCTAGAGCTTTGAAAAAATGTTCTCTTTTTACTTTTGGTGGTTCAATAAAATTCTCATCTAATTCACAACTTAATTCTTCAAGGGCAATGTTGGCCGATTCAGCCACCAAGGCGGCTAAATCAGCACCAGTGTATCGTTCTGTTCGAGGATCTTTGGAGATTTCATCGAAATCGACATCTGAGTCTAGAGAAGGACGTTTCCTTGTAACAATACCATAAAAAACGTATTTTTTTGAAATAATAAAATGCTTCTTGTTTACTATTCCCTTGTTAGCTAGCTCTTGGTTAAGCCTTGGATATGTCCTCGCCGTGTATGGCAGTTCACCGAGCCAAGCCAAAACTTGTGCAGCGTTGCCAGATTCATATTTCTTTTTTTTAGATCCTTTTGATATTTTTTTTTAAATTTTCTCAAGAGATTTTAATTAGGATAATTATTTAAATATTTTTTAAATCATTTTTTTTTAATAAAATTTTGAAAAAGTACTAAAATTAAGATAATTATGAGTGACATGTCTTTTGTTGGGGGGAAGTTCAAATGATCAATGGTAGCCATTCATCCCGCATTTTTCGGGGCAATTTTGCATTTTGATAAAATGACCCACAAAATGTCCTACATTTAATTTGTAACCGTTTCTTCACTTGTGTTTAAGATTTAAATAAAAATTTTCAATTTTTAAAAATTATTTAAATTATTTATGATATGAAAGATGACATTATATTGGGATATTTTTATGCAATTTTTCATTTTGTTGTATTAAACGAAATTCTATTTCAAAAAATCTGGTGTGACTGGCGCACAGCACACAACTTTCTCTTACCCTTCGGTAAGAGAAAGTTGTGCACCGTGCTGGTCACACCAGATTTTTTGTGTCGAGATATATTTAGTTTCCGATAGCACCTTAGTTTCAAACTTGCATTTTAAATGTTGACTGCTTCAAATAAACTATGGTTATTTTTCAAAATTTTAATCTCATATTTGGACATTTTATACACAATATAGAATCGTAAATAAATACAAAATTTCATAAGAATTGGAAAAAAAAATTTTAAATGCTTAAAATGTTCTAAAGGCGACCCCCTTTTGAATCGAAATTAACATACAAATCCCTATAGGAAATTAACATTGTTCCTATGCGAAGATAAGGTGGAAAGGGAATTTAAAAAGAGTAGAGAGAGACGATAATGTTTGCAAGTGAGAGAGAGACATATATGTTTTCTTTGAAACAATTAAAGACACAAATAAATTTAAAAAAAATGGGAATTTAAATAATAATTGATTTTTAATCTAATAAAAAGAAAAAGATTTAAATTCCGTTACCATGGTAACCATTTCTATCTTTCCTATGAAGAACAAGAGTAAAGTGGTCTTCAGAAGATTTCAACGGCAAAATGAGAATATACATTTTAAAGAGCATCTAAAAAATAGTTCATTTATGAATTTTAAAAAAAATCCTTGGAGGGAATTTTGAGAAAATCGAAAAAAACTGAAAAAGTACATCAGTAAAGTACTAGTACTTTTTGGCCGATTTTGTTCAAAAGCTTATTTTGAGATTCTTCAAAGGTACCTAAGTTAAATATAAAATTTTAATCCGGTAGCTCAATTCCTTCATGCTAAAAAAATCGTTACACACACACAGACCAATTTGCGGGACCCACTTTTTTGGACTCAGGGGACCTCAAAACATGTATATCCATCAAAATCTCGACATCGAATTTTTGACATGATCGCAATACTTTCTCTCCTATATATTTCATATATAGGGTACGAGAAAGTAAAAAGGCACAGATGTAACGAGCTACAAAAGGTTGTTTTTCCTTCTATAAAGGATTTAAATAAACATTTTTTATTTATTATTTATATGGTGAAATATTTTCTGATATTTTTAAACAATTTTTTTGTCTTATTAAACAAAATCATTTAATAAATTCTATTTGTTTTTTCTTGTTGTATCTTCCTTATAAAAAAATATATATTTTTTTGGCATTTTTTTTGGCATTTTTATTTTGTTGTATTAGGCACCGACTTGACAATTTACTAAGAGACTAACCTTTATTTACTCTTAAATGTCAAATTTCAAACGGGCCTGCTTGGCTCGGCCGTGTATGACCCCCCTATTTTGGATCGGTCGAAAAATGGACTCGCACAAATTGGCTCGGCCTAAATGGACCTGCCGTGTATGGCCGCCTTAAAAGACATAAATTGAGATTTTTTTTATTTTATTTTGATAACATTTTAAAGACTTTTAATGCTCATTTTGACACTCAAGTTCGGAATCACTTTTGATGATGACACAAGAATGTCAAAATGCGCATTAAGTTTTAAAATATCATTTTTAATTTCTCTTATCTATATACAAAGACTAGAGGATTGGGTTCGGACCCCAGGCAGTCTGATTATTTTATTTAAATCATTTGGATACCAAATGTTATAAATAAATATACCTCCCCCTCCCCCCAATAGGCCTATATATCGTTAAAATATCCTTTTAGGCCTAAATTGCCGAAAAATCTTTAAATAATTTGATGTGACTGGTCGCACAGCGCACAACTTTCTCTTACCCTTCGGCAAGAGAAAGTTGTACACTGTACTTTTCACACCAGATTTTTTGTATCGAGCTGTATTTAGTTTCCCAAAGCACCTTAGTTCGAAACTTGACCACTTGCATTACATCAGTAAAGTGTACTTTAAACAATTTTCAGGGCAAATTTAGAATATACATTTTAAAGGTGGATCTAAAAAATAATTGATTTATGAATTTTATCAAAATCGTTTTACATTTTTGAGAAAATAAAAAAAAAAAAAAACTGAAAAAATACATCAATAAAGTGTACTTCAAAAAATCTCATCATCAAATTTTTAACAGGATCGCAATACTTTTTCTCTAGATATTTCATATATAGGCAAGAGAAAGTAAAAACGACCAACAAACAAAATAGTGAAGCTCACTTCAGTGAATATATAAGCCAAGAGTTCCCTGTAGTTGTTTTAATATTTTTTTTTTTTAATAAAGATAAAAAAAAAATCGAAAAAATTTCCCAACATAGTAAAATATTGCAGTAGGCCTATTCTAGATACTGTATTAACTTTTTTTTTTTTTTTTTTTAGTAAAGACTGTATAAAACAAAACGATTTTTTTCTTGTTATATTTATTTATATTATATATTTTTATGCTTTTTTATTGTTAAAAGATCAATGCAAATCAACCAAATGCATTAAATATTATTAGCTACCATTCTGACATCTCTTGGCAAATTTTCGAATTACGTGATTTTTTGGGCACACTTTTTATAACACACTACGCCATCTTATCGGGAAAAACATGCGTAACACCTTCGCTCCTGTCCCGCCTTAATTATAAAAATAAATATCTTAAGATTTAAAGTTTCGACCGTTGGTTCTCGTTGAAACATTTAGTAAATAATGTTAAATATACAAATTAACTTAAATAATATATAGTCTATAAATAAAAAATATAAAAATTAAAATTTCAAATAACCTAGTATTTAATTTGTATATTTAACTTTAAGAAATATATTAACCAAGCTTTGTTATTTTAATATTTAGTTTTTATATAGTAGCACTATTAACATTAAGAATTTTGATGATTTATCTATTTATAAGAAAAAAACATCTGATACATAAATAACAAAACTGAGCTTAACTAACGTTTCAGGCTTACTTTTTCTAGCTAGGGGTTCTTAATATGGGTAGGAAATAAAAAAAGGACAGACAGACAGAACGAGATCTCACTGCTGGAAAACGCATAAAAAGACACGGAGCCCCGGAATCAAGATATATCTCTGTGGATACATTTATAATCCATTTTATATACAAGGTGTAAAGAGAAAAAAAACTTCTGTCATACCCAAACAAAATTATAGATGGCCGTTTTTTATATATCCTATACATATATTAAGTCATGGCTTTAAATGCGTCCATAATTAAGAAATATTGAAAATTGAAGGGCTCGGAATGGTATATTTATAGTGTTAAAAATTTTCAAGGGATATTCAAAATATAGTGTAAGAAGTCTGTTACAGAAACTGTTTATGAATTTTACATTCGGGTATATGAAAAGATCATATACTAAAAAATGAACTTCATAACCCACTTACTTACTAACAACTTTGTTAAGAATATCATACTTTTTTAAGCTACTTAAATTTGATTCATATTTTTTTTTACTTAAGGTAATTAAACTGGTTTATGGATTTGAAGAAAATAGTAAATACTGAGTTACATACAAACAAACTAACTCTCTTTATAAATAAGTATAGAGGATGGCGTAAATAAAAATATAGAGGATATGTATATAAAAATTAAGTAGCACAGGAAGTAAAAAAAATTTTGCCCCCCCCCCAAGCAAAAACTGAAATGACGTCACTGCTATGAAATATTGTATATAACAACTCTATCTGCATCTCGATGGTGTATTCACTGAGATTGCCAATATTGTAAAACCTAATGGTTTTTTATAATTTTTTTTGTATAAATATTTTTATGTTATGTTATAATTTTTATTTATGCTCGTTTCAGCACATAAGAACTGAAGATATCTAATTAAAGCCGAAACGTTTTCTTTTATTGAGATTTTCGAGACTATTCTGTTTGGTTTCCCACCCAACATTCAATTTCCAAAGTGTGGGTTCAGTCACACCAAATGTATTTAATTCTTGGGTTCTCAGGTTTTTTTTTTTTTTTTTTTGTTTTTCATTTAACAAACAGACAAACTCTATTTGAGATTGCCGATATTTTTTTTTTCTTATAATAATAAATAGCTAAGAAAATGATTCATTCCTTTGTCTGTTTAATGGAGTCGCCTGTTAGTTAGGCAACCATGCTGACAGTTTAAAACGTTCAGCATGCCTTGCAGGCTTGAACTCAACGGAGGCCGCAATGCGTGTTTCGCCTGCGTTTTACGCACCGACTTTTTTTTTAAGAAATCAAATTTTCTTCATCTATTCTATACTATTATATAAAAGACAGTCTGTGTGTCAGCCTGTTTGTAACGTTTATAAGACCTACTGGACCGATTTTCATGGAATTTTTTTTAATATTAATAAATAGAGAATATTCCGGGGGGTGGTTTTAGGCTATCATTATGTCAAATTATGGTAATCTGGTGTGACTGGTTGCACAGCACACAATTTTTTCTTAATTTTGGTAATTTAAAGGCGCATTCTGTACTTGTTTGCCAGAATATAAATACAAATCAAATTTTAAAGTATTAATTTTTAAAATTTTACAAAAAAAAAATTTTTTTTCAAAAAAAAAAAGTAATTACCCCCTTTACCCCCCCCCTTTGTATCCGCCCTTGACTCGATTTTAATAAAATTTAAAATGACGCTTTTCCTGAGTGTAACTTTTCAAAGTTTTAATTTTTATAAAAGGTTTCGCTCTTTTTAATATAAGCTTGGGCCCTTTTTTTAGGAAAGTAATTTTGTTAATTTTCAAGGTTTAAAATTGATATCATAACACTCTTGTCTACGCCAATTATTTTTTTTCCGTCTAATATAAAATCCGTATCAAAAACAAATATAAAACAGAGTGTCGAATATCTTTGTTCCTTCTAGAATCCCCAAAACAGTTATAAAATTTAGCAAAGTTTGGTTTATTCGAGAAAAAAAAAAACGAAGAAGAAAGGAAACAAAAAAAAAAAAAGATGTTCATTTTGAGGTAATTTTTTTATGATCGTAAAGTACGTTAAATTAAATTTTCCTTCTTTTTGTTTTATAAAAAAAAAAAAAAAAACTTGTTTCAAACGATAAGGGAGTTATTGGCTAATAACTTTTTCGGCTTTTGCTTAATTTCACTGAACCCAGAACTTCGATTATTCTTCTGCCATTTATCAAAGAGGAGCTTAAATAGCAAATGGAATATTTTTATCGCGAAAGCGTTAAAGATTTATTTACATATCAGAAATTTTTAGAAACTTGACTATAATTTGTGCAAATCCCATTTGTGATTAACACTCATCCAATCTCTTTCCATACTTACTTTCATAATTTCGATATATTGAAACATGACAATAAATCAAATATTAAATTTAATTTTAAATATTTTTATTAAAAAAAAAAAACCTGTCTGTCTATAAAAGTAACATTTGTAAATTTTTTCTTTATGCAAATAAAATATATCGATGTATACCAGTCCAAGAAAATAGCAAAATTCGAAGAAAACCTTATTATACATTTTATGATAAATTTCTACATATAAAATGTTTTAAAAATCTGGAGTGATTGTCGCACAGCACATAACATTCTTTTACCTGTGGTAAGAGAAATATATGTTCTGTGCTTGTCACACCAGATATTTTGTGTGGAAATATGTTTAAATATAAAAAAATATTTATATTTTGTTACCATGGCAACCATTTCTCCTATCTTTTTTATGAAGTACAAGAGAAGGTGCTTCAAACAATTTTGAGGGCAAAATGAGAATATACGTTTTAAAGAGCATCTTAAAAATAATTGATTTTTGAATTTTAATCAAAATTGTTAAAGCGAATTTTGAGAAAATCGAAAAAAATTGAAAAAGTACACCAGTAAAGTACTAGTACTCTTTGGCCGATTTTGTTCAAAAACTTCGTGTTATGTCCCAGGGGAATAATTAACTTAAATATAAAATTTCAACCTTATACCTCTTTTATTATTATACTGTATTTTATTCACAGACAGACAAACTATGTCGCGAAAACCACTTTTTTTGGATCCAGGGGACCTCAAAACGTGTATATCCGTCAAAATTTCGACATCGAATTTTTGACATGAATCCAATACTTTCTCTCTATATAGACCATATGTATATTGACACATACATTTAGGTAAGAGAAAGTAAAAATATCAAGTTAAATGTTTTATTAAATAAAATTCAGCCGAATGGTCCATGGAATCTTTCAGCGATCTAAAAATACAAATAAAATTTCTTCAAAATACGCCCTTTTTTATCTCACGTGACTTTAAAACGTTTTATTTTATTTCCAAGTCTAAATATAATTGCTATTCACTCCGAGGGGTTCAGAGGTTAAATGAATGGCCCTGAAAAGGCAGACGCTCGTCTAAGTTCAGCAAAGAGAGCGAAGCTCCCTGGCTAGGGTGCAATGTCCGCCAAAGGCGGGAATCGCAATTAGTTCTTTATTAAAACTTTCTGCAATATTAATAATTTACTTTTTTTTTTCTTAAGGTTATTTTCATTATGTTGTTCAGGTGAGAAAATGGAATATTTACCTTTCAAAAGAGATAGCGTGACTAAAACACTCTAAATAAAATCAAAAGCGAGAGAGAAGAAAACTAATAAATTTTAAATTATATCAAAATAGAAGATAAAAGAACAATGAATTTCATTCTTGATTGCTTAATAATTTACTATTAGTTTAGCACGAGTGGGTCTGAGGAAATCGAGTTCCTTGAAAATATGTATATTATTTTTTAAATTTGCTCTTATTTACTAATAAAAATAAAGTGTATATACACATAAAAAAATCCACAAAAACAATAAAAATAAAAATAATAAAAAAGAAAAACACACATATGCCATTAAGTCCTAGCATTGACATACAGATGGCACCAAAAATGCCATGCTCCTTTTCTTTTTAAGTAGTCCAACCTTCAAAATGCACGTGTAAAAATTTCATGACATTCGGTTCAGTCATTCTCGACATATAGAAGGTTAAGTGACGCTATATTTGCTTCACCAAGAAAATACACCGATCTAAAAGTCAATAGGTTTGTTCGTTTCGCTTGCCATTGTAATATAATTTACACATTTTTCCTTATATTCTGTTCGTTTCATTTTTGCACAACAAAACTTTTCTTTTGACCGAGATAGCTTGCACTTATTACCAGGCAAGTGAAACGAACTAACCTAGTAAAAACGATGGTGGAATCGGAACGATTTATTTTCTGAATTTCTTTCACACCCCCCATATTCACCAGATCTGGTTCCTGGCTTCTACCTCTGCACAGATCTCAAATAGATACTCCAGTGAAAGAGATTTAGCTAGGATGTAGAGATTATAGCCTATTTTGAGGCCAAAGAAATAATATTAAAATAATAATATTACAACAGGTGTCACATCAAAAATAGAAATAAACAAAGAAAAATCGCTTTATATATAAAATAAAGCGATTAAGCTTATAATCTAAGATAACTCAAGTTCAAATCAACCTGATGGCAAAAAATTATACAACTCTATTTGAGCTATCTCCTATTGAGGAATGAAACGGGAACCCACCTCAGTATTATTCCCACGAAAGTTTTCCTTCAGAATAAACACAACGTGTCAGGTTTGACACTAATAGAGATATAAGAAAGACGAAAGTTTAGAAAAACGGAATGATTGTATCTCTATGAAAGGTGACTTTGTCGATGAATAAAGTCCAATTTTGCAAAAAACATGTACTGGTTAGTTCCGGGACTTAATGACCCATGTATTATGTCAAAAGCTGTTAAAAATTATAAAAAATATTTTATATCCTTTAAAATTTATTCATATGGATGAGAGAGGGTGGGGAACGCAAGGATAGTCCGTAAAATTTTACGACCTTGTATACATATATTGTATATTTTAAATAAGAAACAGAGCAATAAAAAATAGATTCATAGTTTTATTTTGCCCTCCCTCCTCGCCTCAAATAAAAACTGAAATGCTGTTTCTGAATGAGAAATGAAAATCATGAAATTTTGTGTTATTTAAATAAAAAATTGAATCGAATAAGACTAAATTCAACCTGCTTAGAAATCCCATCTGTAAATAATAGCAAAAAAAATCGAGGAATGAACTTTTTATTAATAATTTTACTGAATGTAATTATACAAACATTAGTCTTACAAATGAAAACATTTTATAATGCACCCTTTCACAAGACTTCAAACCCTCGCCTAGAGAATTAACTTCCATTAAGAAACGGCTATTTTTTTAATTAGTAGAGGACAAGTAGAGAGCTTTGTATTAATTACTATATAGTAATGTAATTATTTTCTCTTTGATCAGAATCTCTTAAAATAAATGCTTTCTTTAATTTTAATAAACTTTTATTTGAAATGGTCAAGATGGACGGACGGATAAGGGCGAGCAAACTAAGGATTTTATATATATATATATATATATATATATATATGCTACCTTTTTAATTTCTGCAATCCTCTTTTTCCCTGTAGTCAGAAATATTAAAAAAGTTTGAAAGCTTCAAAAAAAAAAAACATTAAACAGAGATATCATTTTTTTTTTCAATTGAAGAAAAGAATAGCCTATATTTTTATTAATGAAAAAATAATTAAAAGTTAAAATTTTTTTTTTTCATTTTTACTTTCACCTGTATATGTAATAAATAGCGAAAAAGTATTGCGATCATGTCCAAAATTCGATGTCGAAATTTTGATGAAAATACATGTTTTGAGGTCCCCTGAGTTCAAAAGTAAAAAATTGTCTGTTTGTGGACGTGTGTATGTCTGTGGGCCTGTGAACAAAATATATCAAGAGCTAAAAGAGCTAGAAGGTCAAAATTTTATATTTAAGTTAGGTACTTCCCTGGGACGGGGCACGAAGGTTTTTAACGAAATCGCCCAAAAAGTACTAGCACTTTACTGATATACTTTTTCAGTTTTTTTTTTTTATTTTCTCAAAATCGGCTCAAACGATTTTTATTAAAATTTATAAATAATTAGGAAATTATATATAATATTTAAGACTATATATATCGCGTATATGAGCCGCGAAATTTATACAATTAAATATTTATTAATTTTTCTGATGACTAAATTTGCTTTCCAAGTGAGTTCATAAGTGAACTTCATATATCCGAATGTCGTGCTGTGGTCAAATGGTAGGGCACTCTGAGTACAGATCGGAGGATCCGTGGTTCGACTCCCGGCGGCACACCCTTATTTTTTAGGATATATGAATTAATAAATATTTAATTAAAATTTATAAATCAACTATTTTTTAGATATTCTTTAAAAAGTATATCAGTAAAATTTTTCGTGAAAATTGTTTGAAGTACACTTTACTGATGTGGTATTTTAGATTTTTCAAATTCATTTTTTGGCTCTTTGTTCTATAGAGCCAATGTTAATCCCTATGGGGATTTGTATGTTAATTTCGATTCAAAAGGGACAACATTTTACACATTTAAAAGAATTTTTTACAATTCTTATGAAATTTTGTATTTATTTAGGATTCTCCATTGTGTATAAAATATACAAATATGAGATTAAAATTTTGAAAAATAACCATAGTTTATTTCAAACTATGAAAGAATAAAAATAAAATTTAATGAAATTTTAACTTTATATATATTCGAAATTAGGATTAAAATTCATAAATCAATTATTTTTTTGATTTATATTCTCATTTTGCCATCAACATTATTTGAAACACACTTTACTCTTGTACTTCATAGGGAAAAAGCGAGAAAATAAAAATAAATTTTACATCTTGAATTCTAATGGAACAACTGCCGGAAACTAAGTATATGTCGACATAAAAAAAACTGGTGTGAAAACCACAGAACACAAATTTCAAAATAAGAAAAAATTGTGTGTTGTGTGACCAGTCAGAGTAGATGTCTTCTAGAGTAACATAATTGCGATTGGATCAAGTTATATCACCAACGCTTTTATTTCTTAACATTTGGATAAGAAAAAAATTGTCAATGATTTTTTTTTTTTTAAGAGAGAAAGATTTTTCTTGAAATAAACAGAGTGATATGAAAATATTAAGTAATTTTTCGTTCAAGTAAAGGGAATAAATTTCAGGGGATAGGGCGAGAAAAAAAAAATGATACCAAAGTATCCAACGTTTGTTGACTTTCACATTTTATTTTTATACCAACAGGTGTAAAATAATTTTATTTTATAGTCGTTGGGAAATATTGATAACTTTAAGGTCTTCAAAAAGTCTCTTTAGCTAGTTTAAACATTTTTATTATTCCTTCGCTAGAAGCTTTTTGAGCTTTCATTTATTTATAAAAATATGATGGTCGAAAAAAATGTGATAAACTTCTATGTTTAGCTAAGCAACTTTATTAAAAAGCTTTTAATTCTGTTTAAATAAAATAAAAGTAAAAAAAAAAATCAAAAGTTGAATTTAATAATTTTATTTTATTTTACCTCATTCTTATATATAATCTAATAGAAGGGGAAAGTATTTTTAATCAAGAATATATCTCACTAAACAATTTTTACTTTTTAAAATAAATTTAGGTTGCAGTACTTATGGGGGTTCAGGAGCGACGTCTAAACGTACTTTAAAAAAACTAGACTATTATAAGGAATTTTTCAATGCGATTTTTTTTTAAAAGAATTAAATTCATAAGAGATTATTGGGACATCGAGCTATAATTTTTTTAATGATTTATAAAAAAAATTTTTGTTATCAAGCAAATACAAAAAAATAATCTGCCCCAATAATATTTAATTTTTTTTTAATTTAAAAATGAATTTATTGTTATTATTAATCACATATTAATTAAGAAATTTTTAAAATAAGCTTAGATGATTTATTTAAAAACCAACTGTCAAATTAGTTCAGCATTCTTGCAATAGATGGCAGGCGAGTCTAACAGCTGATCCCGTAATAGTGTATATCTGGCCTATATTTATATATTTTTATGCTTTTATAAAGGATACATAATATATAATAACATTTATAAAGTATTTATTGTTAAAAGATCAATGAAAATCAACCAAATGCATTAAATATTATTAGCTACCATTCTGGCATCTCTTGGCAAATTTTTGAATTAGTTGATTTTTTGGGCATACTTTTTATGACACACGACGCCATCTTATCGGGAAAAACATGCGTAACACCTTCGCTCATATTCCGTCTAAGGACACCAGAAATGCAATAAAAATGCAGCTAAGCGTCTATGTATATGTATGTAGCTTTTTATTATAAGATGAGACATTAAAAATATCTCGAAACGTCTCCGGAGTCGAGAAGCATATAAAGGCTTTTATTTGGCTGAACCTGCCCTATCAAAATCTATTTTTATTACTTTTTCTTGCCTATATATTTAATATATAGATGAGAAAGTATTGTGATCATGTGAAAAATTTGATGTCATTGGTGAAAATACACGTTTTGAGGTCTCCTGAGTTCGAGATATATTTAATGTCTCATCTTCAGTCCGTTTATAAAAAAAGTACATCTAAATAAATTATTAATTTTCGACATAATACAATAGAAAAATTTATTGCATAAAATAGTATATAAATTTTAATGTAAGTTAAAAAATGTTTATATTAGATAACAATGTAATTTTATTATATATAGAAAATTCATAATTTATTTATATGGTCATTATTTTTACAGCCGGCTGAAGATGAGACATTAGATATACTTATCTCGAAACGTCTCAGGAAGCGAAAAGCATAAATTCACAGTCACAAAGGCAAACGTGTGGTAGGAATGAAGTTCCTCACGCCTTTTCTTCAACTCCGAATATAATTTAATATGAATATTATTAGAAGTTTATTTAAAGCGAGAGAACGCCACTCACATGATTGTTTTAAAAATAAATAATTATTTTCTTTTTAAATAATATAGAAAAAGATAGAGAGAAAGAGTCGGTAGTCGTGGCCTCGCTTTCCCCCTCCAGCGCTCGAGCGCTGTAATGCATTTTTGTTACGTTACTTGACGAATTCTGCCAATTCACCCTACTGTTATCCGCGTAAAAGAACTTCCAAAATCGAATTTATATTTTATATTAATTAAAAAAATAAACTAAAAAAAAAACAGTATAAAAGCTTTTATACTGCAACCACTCACTTCTAGTGGTCAATAATTTTTCCTTATAGGGAGATTTACATTTTTTTGAAAATATTTTCATTACTACATTTTCATAATCCAAATAGCTGTCATCTGCGATATGGCAATTATGTTTCAACAATTTCAAATCACTCACTACTCTACCATCAATGTCTTTTACAATAAAAGAACGCGGAGACAAATATATATAAACGAATTACTTTTCCTGGAACCCAATATTTTTTCCTGGGATCCCATATGCCAACTGGATCACCTATACTTATCTCTAAACAAAAAGTTTACAATTTCAATCATAATACATTTTCTGGATATCTCCCTTTTCTATCAACTTTCCTTCTATCCTTAGATTTTAATAACGCACATATATTAAATCTCTATTCACAAGTCTTGGAGCCTAATTATGTCGCAGTAGCTTTTTAACCTAGTCAATTCTCTTCTGAAAAGTATTAATTTATTAATTAAGAGTGACGGAATGACCATTAAATATTAGAGCTGTTAAAATTCTATTATTGATAAATAATCAAGTTTTAAAGTGGAACTAAATTATCTTAACTCTATTTAACAGTCAATTTTCAATTTTTTTTTTACTATAAATTTTTTACAATGCGACAGATATATTGTCGGGAGGTGTTATACATAAATTTTCATAGATATGAAAAAAAAAATTCATCCCGATTGGTGCACTAGTATACAAGTTATGAACTAAAAACCAAATAAAACTAAATCATCTTAACGCACTGTAGGTAATTTAGGGCTGGTTGCTTCAGTTCTAAACATCTAGCTATCACTTGGATAAGCTACTTGATTTTCGAGTCTTTTTAGTTCTATTTATGCCAAGCATATGATTAAATAACAGTTAGTTAGCTAAAACCAGTTTTAGGTAAGTAGATAAGGGGTGAAATTAGAAAAACAAGCCTTTTTTATTTTTTAAAATTTTTATATATTTGTTAAAATATTAATTAGCTTTAACGAATTATTTAATTTTTAATATTTATTTTATTTTTATTTTTAAAAATTTTTATAAACCAAGTCTTTATTTAGTTACAAAATTTAGAAAAATTTTCTTATACCTCAGATAGCTAATTATATGTGAAAAACTCATTTTTTAACTCGATGTTTAAGCGTATTCTTGTTTACTATATATATGATTTGCTAATTTTGCTAGTTAACTAGGACTGAAGCAACAGCTTGCATCAAGTTCGCATACACATCTTTCCCTACCTCTACCGATTTCTTAACAATATCATCCGCTATAGAAACACCCTTCTCAGCTAATCCATTCACCTGTGGATAGTTGGGGCTCTTAAACACCAAATCAAAATTCTATTGAGCATCAACTATTAAACAGCATAAACAAAAATATCAGGTACACCAACCATACTTAGAAAAAATTGACTTAAATTTCCAAATCACCTCTCTGATCCACAAACATAGTCACCTTCAAACAAGCCCAAAAGTTTGAGGAATACATCACCCTTAATATAAAATATTTTTTCTATTAGGCTAAATAACAATTATGACTTCTCCCACAACTTTTTTAATGTGTGCGTGTGTTTATTTTCTGAAACATATTCATTTGATTTATTTGATATTTAATTGTTGGAAGATATCAAATTCAAAATTTATTTTATAATTGAATAAGGAAATGCGGAAACAGCCCCACCCCATGATTGGTTCCCCTTGAAGCAAGAATCCTCATTAAGTAAAAAGCCGCGAACTCTATTCCTTTCTATTGCTATAAAAAATTGTTATCTCGAACGAGCTGCAAGAACTTTGTTTCCAGCCAAGTTGACAAAATTCATTGCACCATTTATTATTTCAATGATAAGACTTATCCGGGCATTGATCTCTAAGAATTACTTCTTTTAATTGGAAATATTTTAGACACGAACACGAAATATTCCTATTTTAATTTAACTCAAGCATATTCATGTAAAAAAAAAGAAGGAATTTTTATAATTTAATTTATTTATAAAAACCATTTCTTTAATTCAAATAAAACTTTTTTTTTTATTTAAATTTAAAAATATTGATTCAAAATAATTTATATACGTACAATGGGATGTATAAATGAGTTGATATTTATGTTTTCGGCGAAATTTTTCGAGTTATATAACTCTAAATTCGCCAATAACTTTACAAAAAAAAAAAAATGGCCCAAATTAAGCATTAGGTAAAACATTTCCTTAAGTATGTATATATATAACATAAGCGATTAATTAGCCTAATGGATTTTCCTTCCCCATTGATTAGCATCAAGGGATACATTCATTTAATTCCACCTTCTGAAAGAACAAAAGTTCTGACTGCTTCAATCTCGTATATTGTTACATTTGATATTTTTTTTTTATTTGAGAAACTCTTTTGAATGTCAATTTGAATGGGAATAAATACAAATATTTATAAAAAAAAGAATAAAAAATAAATAAAAAAAAAAAAGATTCTTTGTAAATGGAATCGCCTAGTATATATTGCTCAAAGAACAATTTTGCTGTGGTTTGTTTGTTTGGATATATTTGCTATTGAATTTTCCTTATTGTTTTGCGTTAAAAAAAAATATACAAATCAAAAAACAATTATTTATTAATCGAAATTTAATAAAACGTAGAATAATTATTTTCTAAGGTTTTTAAAGATAATTTGTCTTTTCACTACTATTTATTCCATTTTTATTATTAATGGAATATGTCCAAATATGGCGGAAATATTTTGTGTAATATAATTATGGGAATATTTAAAAAAGAATGTTATTTTTTTTTTAAATGGTGAGAATTCATGTACGTGATGAATTTATTTATTTAATTTGGATTTTCAAATATAAGCCTACTGTCATAAAAGAACAACAAATTTTTAATTTATAAGGCCGTTAAACAAACTTAGGTTGAAGTGTTCTTTCCAAGAAAAGAAGCGCACTATGTAGGTCTTTGTGATAAGCCGTTTCCCCTCCTTCATAGAGGCGCATCGTCTTAAACCACTTGGAGTCGTTGATGGATTCAACCCCTGACATCAGCTGACCCTAATTCCGCTAGATTATCATATAAGTGAGTTTCTTCTGTTGTGAATTTGAGAAGGACAGTGAAAGAGAAAGTAAACGACTGTCTCTTAACCGATCTTGTTTGAACACGCTCGGCAGAAGTGATGTGATGGACTGCCAGGTGAACAAGTATTTATAAAATAAAAAAAGAAAGTAAAAAAGCAAACGTGTGGGGTCGTAGAACCCCCAGCAGAAACGAACGAAGTTCCTCACGCCTTTTCTTCAACTCAGAATATAATTTAAGCCCCGATGGGCGTGGCCTCGCCAAGGCTTCGGCTAATCTCGCCTTCCTCCGCCGTCGCTCGGGCCCTGGGAACGCATTTTTGAGGGAACGCGCATTTTTGTTACGTTAAATTTTCTTCCAATTCATCCTGCATAAGCCGCGTTAAAGAACTTCGTTCTTGGAAATTAGATATATATCGACACAAAAAATCTGGTATGACAAGTAAAAACACAAATTTCAATTACCGAAGGTAAGAGAAAGTTGTGTGCTTGGTAACAAGTACTGATGATTTCAAAGTTTTATGAGTCTTATAGCTCTGTTAAAAAATGGGAAAGTTTTATCACCTAGTTGCCCATCTTTTTTTAATATTCTGATTTGTCTTTTTATTATCAACATAGTGTGGACAATCTCAGTAAGGGTATTTTTTTATTTATTTTTGTTTACTTCTAGTAGCGCTTTTGTTGTCGGGTTAACGCTTATTTACTGCGATTTCTATCTTTTTAAACAATTCATATTAATCATCGGCGAGGTTAAAATTTGTGTTTAATAGTCCGTAAGATCTATACTGTTTAGAACTTTAATTTCTTTAATATTTCGGTTTCTATTGAAAATTTATTAAAATTATGGAAAAATTAAAGTGAAACTTCTGTTGAAGTTCATACTAGTCAAGTTTATATAGCATATAGTTTATATACCAAAACAAAAAAAAAAGAGAAAAGAAAAAAATCCCCTTGAAAAATTGTATTTCGCTTCTGTTATCAATCAGCAATGTGAACGCTTTATTTCGGAGTTGAAAATTGAAAAATAAACTAGTTATACGTAAAAATAAAAATTTATTTTCATATCATTTCTAAACTAATTTGTTTCTTGATCGATTGATAAATCAAATTAAATGCATAAATCAACATATTTGTTTTGTAAGAATAGTGAAAAAAAATAATTAAATAAATTTTAAAATAGACCTAAATAACGAATTGAAATTTCTTATTTAATAATGATGTATTCGGGACAGAAAATTTAAAAAAATTTCAGTCATATATGCAAAAATATTTAATAAATTTTGTTCAAAAACTGATCAAATAGAAATACAAATTTCAAAATATATTGTAAATTCATGAACAACATTTCATTTTCATTTATTTGATGGTAAAGGAAAAATTAAGCAAAGGAAATTTATTTTTATTTAGATAGAGGATAGGTTCAGCGAAAGTAAAAAAAAATCTGCTATTTCTGGTCTTTAAGGCGAACTGCAAACTTGACAAGTATGCATGTTGCAATCTTTTTGTACAAGCAAACTAGGAGAATTTTGCGCAAGCATTTTAATTGAGCAAGCCACTTGATGTTCGATTGAATTTTAATAATGCATATTTGCGCAAGCAAAACTCTCCGCCATTTTATAGACGTCTTGATATTTGATATTTATTTAAAATAAATTAATTCATTTAATATTTCAATTTAAAATATTAATATTTTTGTGTCTCTGTTGAAAGCAAATGAATATTTCATGTTATCTTTGAATAAATAACCTTCCGAGTTTGACATTTTTAGGTTAATTTTCGGCATAAGCTGTTTCTTGCACAAACATGCTTGGGCCGTGTGGTGCCGGAGAGAATTTGGGCATGCTGGTACAAAAGGTTGCACATGCATGCTTGTCAAGCTTGCACTTAATGTGTTTATCCGCCCTTGAGAAAATCATAAATAAGTGATAAAGAACATCACTCTAGTACTAGTACTATTTGTCCAATTTTATTTAAAAGCTTATTTTCTCGCTTCAGTGGGGTACCTAACTCAGATATAAATTTTAATCTCGTAGCTCATTTCCTTCATACTTTTTATTTATATCACAGACAGAAACACAGACAGACACAACGTTTTGCAGACCTTAAAATTTCAATCAAAATCTCGAAAAATTTTGTCCTGAATTCAATACTTTCTCTCTCTCTCTATTGGCGGATCCGTCTTCTCCCTTGATAATGGTCAGTTCAAAAAAAAAAATTGGTTTATTGTTTTATTTAATATAATAAAAAGGATATTGGATTGGAGAATTGAAAATTGATAAAATATATATTATATTTTAAAAATATAAAATATTGATAAATTTTGTGGGGGGTTGAAAATTGTATTTTTGTTTTTAGGAAACATAAGCATAAAATGAGAATTTTTAACATGATGGCGAGTATGCTTTAAGTTAGTTGGCCAAGCCCCGGGGAATCAAACGATATACTCCAGCCTTTCCGGGGCATCGGTCTGCTTGAAGGCTGGAGATTCTGGGTTCGATTCCCCGGGCCATGGGGCGCTTGGCCCAGTAATAAAAATCATACTCACAATCATGATAAATAAATCTACGACTAGTTAAGTAGAATCGAGATATATTGAATACTAATATCTTATTTCAATATATAAATCTCGAATTTAACTATAAGATTAGAAGTTGAAATGAAATTACTCAGAAATGTTGTCAAACAAGGAAATAAGTTTTTTTTTTTATTCTGTTTAATTAATTCTATTCAATCAATTTTTTTTCTATTAGTTCAGTGGAAATAAACCGTGATTTCCAATTGCATAGGGCCTAGGGCCCTGCACAGGGACGCAGATGCATTTATGGGCTGGCTGTCTAATGAAGCGTAACATTCATTTTTATGATTTAATTGCAAGCCCAGCGATATTATACGGAAATGCATTTCCTGTAGGGGGAAAAAAATATAAATTTGAAATTGAGCTTTTATCTGAATCTAGGGAATTCAGAAATGTTGTATAAATAATAATATAATTTTTAATGTAATTGTAAATTATTTAAAGTCAAGAATTGTTTATACAGAAGACAAATTTTAGGAAGAAAAAAAAAGTAATTATTGATTTGAAAATAAAAATAAATGAGTTCCACACAAATCAAATATATTATAAAATAACATGTTAATTTTTCCAAGCAAAATAATAAATTGACTTTGTTATCAGGGGAAAAAAATGAGCTTTCGTAACTTTTCGTTTTCTTTTTCTAATTAATTATCTATCATCAATCTTTCTAAATAGGTCTAACTTTACACTTAGACTTGATGCAAGTTATACTCTCTATTAACGAAGATAAACTTAATTCAGAAACTTATTCCAATCGTCAATGTACATTGTAGGCTATAACTGAAACAGGTAATCGAATGAACGCATAGAGATGTTTTGCTAATTGAATAAGTTCCTTCTGTAGGCGAAAAAGCCTCGGCTCTATCTGTCTCTGTCAACAACGCCAGAAAAGGGAATTAATATTTCTGCAAGGTGCTTTTTTTTTTGTACGATATTAAATTAGTTCCATTAAAATAAAAAGACAATTGTATATGATTAGGCCTATATTCAAGATCTGCTTAAGGAAGGAACAGGTGGCCAACACTCAAATGGCTCTATCTACATAACTAAAAATTTGATAATGTAATAGTAATTATTTTAATAGAGTAGAAGAGAAGTACTTTAGTCTCTATCTTATATATAAAATTTTTCTCTCTTAATTTAATTAAAAAAAGAAATAAAAAATGCCTAGTTATATAAAGAGTAATATGCAAGAATATTACATTTTATATACATACTAGTCATAGTAGTAAGTATATAATGCGTTGAGTAGCTATAATAATTTTCTTTATTTAAATTGTCTGGAATTACTGAAGTACTTGACAATAAATTTAAGATTTTCTCATAAATTTATGCAACACTAATGTTTTTATAATTGAGAGAAAAATTTATTCATATTTATATTGAATATTTTTATAGACTATACATTGCTGGTGCGCGTCTCGGGGTGCTAATTTTGGGAGATTCCAGCGGCCACAATTTTGAAGCTATCAACCTCAAATTTTTTTTTATTTAAAGCTATTTAAAATATCTACAACTTATAGAAGCCCTTTTTTTTGATTTTCGAAAAATAAATTTGTTTTATTTAGTTTAATCGCATTAAAGAAAAGATATTTTTAAAAAATTCGCTCTATATCTTATAGAAAATTAAATTAGTAATCATTGTGTTAAAAATAAGTTCCGACCGAAACAAGATTTTCGCCCGAAACCCAAACCAATGTTTTCTTCCTCAACCTTTGTTTTGGCCGAAAACCTTAACCAAAACCAAAATTGTATTTCCAATAAAAATTTTTTTCATTTTTACTTTTTTTTTTTTTTTTTTTATTTTTCTCCCCCTAAAAATCATTTTCCCTTTTCCTTCCGGGTCTCCCCCCCTTTTTTTCCTCCTCTTCTTTCGCCCCCCCGTTCGGTTCCCCCTCTTTTTGAGCTCCCCCAACGCCAAAAACTGCATTTTTGTCTTTTTGGCCGAAACTCAAAAACAAAATTCCGTATATTCCTTGTTAAAAAATAATTAATTTTTTACCCTTAATTAATTAGCTGGAATCTTTCAAATGAAATAGAATAAATCCCTTGAATCCCTATGGGAAAAACTAACGCCATCTTTTGCCGCCTAGAGTAACTCGGTAGTGAATCGTCTTCTAACGGCTTTTCGAGCGAATTGTAATTGAATATACCCGGTCCCCACCATCAGATCGGGGGGGGGCCTCGGGCCTGTCCCTGGCCTTAAGGGTATGCGTTATTTACATCCAGGCTATCCCTGGAAAAACGACATCCCTCCCTGACTCTCGTTTACTCATAGAACTCAAACCTAACTTCAAAGATGCAAAAACATATCAGACTCCCTTTGCGTCATCAAAAGACGTCTTTTGGCAAACACAAGAACACTTGAGAACCTGGGCCTCATTCTTTCAATCAGATCTGACTGGTCTATGTGTACTAGACTATAAAATACTGTACTTACTCTCCAGAGTAGTGAAGGTCACTCGAAGCTCCTTGAATTCAGCTCCAAATCCCAAATGCACTCGAGAAGCACACGCAAGTCTGCAAAAGAAAAAATCTTTTAGAATGTCTCTCTTATTAAAAGATAACAAAAGAATTTAGAAGGAAAATTTCTATTTAGATCCAATGAAAAAAATTATTTAGATTGATATTCCAAGTAAAAAATTTGGAAAAAAAATAAATCTTTTAAATAATCTCTTATATCTAATTAATAAAATAATAATATAAGAAAGTATTAAAGCGGAGGATTAATTTCCTGTTTCATTTCGAATAAGTATTAAGAAAATATAAATTATGAAAAATATATTATCTCTTGTTCTACGGATCAGAGGTTCGCTTCACGTCCTGAGCAATGAAATTTTTCTAAATCATATCGGCTATTAATTAATATTATTTTACTAATTATATTTTAAAAAAGTAAAATTCACGTACACAATAAAAACAAACAGATTCAATTAATACTGAATAGGCATTAAAATTGAAAAAAAAAAAAAAAAATTATTGTAAATAAATAAATAGAAAAAAAAATAATATTGATAATTCTAGAAAACACCAGGGATGTAAATCTGATAAATAATATTGACAAGTCTATAATTATTTATTTAATTAATTTAATTCGAAGCTCAGCAGCAATTGATTAAGTTTGTAACTAAGGTGCTGTGGGCAACTGAATATATCTCCACCACAAAAAAATCTGCTGCGCGTTAAGTCACACCATATTTTTTTTTATACGAAAGTGATTATTTTAACTTATTCTTAATTTAAAAAGTGAATATATTACTTTCTCTTACCCTTTATATGAAATATATAGAGAGAAAGTATTGGATTCATGTCAAAAATTCGATGTCGAGATTTTGATGGATCTTCACGTTTTGAGGTCCCCTGAATCAAAAAAAGTGGTTTTCGCGACATGGTCTGTCTGTGGGTGTGTGTGTCTGTGTGGCTGTAGACAAAATATTTCAGGAACTAAAAGAGCTACGATGTTGAAATTTTTATATTTAAGTTAGGCACCCACCCAAAGAGGTGAAAACAGCTTTGAACAAAATCGGCCAAAAAGTACTAGTACTTTACTAATGTTACTTTTTCAGTTTTTTTTCGATTTTCTCAAAATTCGCTGCAACGATTTTGTCTAAAATTCATAAATGAACTATTTTTTAGATTCTCTTTCAAAGTATATCAGTGAAATTTTTTTCGTGGAAATTGTTTGAAGTACACTTTACTGATGTGGAAGCATTCGTAGCTCAGCGCCATCTATGAACCATCGCGTGGTCAAGTTTGGAACTAAAGTGCTAAGAGCAACTAAATATATCTCGACACAAAAAATCTGATGCACAACTTTCTCTTACCGAAGGGTAAGAGAAAGTTTGTGCTGTGCGCCAGTCACACCAGATTTTTTTTGAGATATTCACCATTTTGAGTAGGATATATACTGATGTGAGAAATATCTCGATGTTTATTTATATTACTGTGAAGGGTCCTAATTTGAGCCCGATGATGCTGTGGCGTCGGGGCAAAATCTGCCGTCTCTTTTGCTCTGGTCCTCGGAGATCAATAGTCGAGGGCGCAGAGTCGCCCCCAAAAAAGGGGAGCACTATGAGGTGCCAGGTCGTGGGTGAGGGAGGGTCCAACTTCTATCTTTACTCCTTAGCGAGATCTCTCTCCCTCTCTCTATCTCTTTCTCTCTCGGGTTCCATTCCAGTTGACCTCCTCATTTTCGTGTTCCCCTAAATCGAAACGGCTGAGTACCTTTCAATTTACGATCAAGAAAAGGTGTTTTATCGACGATTCTTTAGTAAAAAAAAAATGTTTGAAGGCACAATTTTTTTGTTAATTAATCTATTCATTTCGATAATGATATTTCTTAAATAACTTTTAACTTAGATGAAATATCGTTTAATTTTTTATTTACTTTCTCATACCTATATTTATATATAATGGTAGAGAGAGAAAGAATTTATGTAAAAAAAAATTTAATTTTTAGATTTTGATGGAAATACACGTTTTCCCTGAGTACAAAAAAGGGTCTGTCAGTGTGTTTGTCTGTGATCCAAATAAAGTTTGAAGGAAATGTGTTACAAAGTTGAAATTTTATATTTAAGTTGGAGGGGAGAGGAGATACACCACGAAGGCGCGAAAATAAACTTTTAGATAAAATCGGCCAAAAAAACAAGTACTTTATTGAAACACTTTTTCAATTTTTTCGATTTTTTAAAAATTCGCTCAAACGATTTTGATTAAAATTCATAAATCAACTATTTTTTAGATGGTCTTTAAAAAGTATATTAGTAAAATTTTTAGTGAAAATTGTTTGAAGTACACTTTACTGATGTGGTATTTCAGATTTTTCAAATTCATCATGGCTCTTCGTTCCATCGAGTGAATGTTAAATCCCTATGGGGATTTGCATGTGAATTTCGATTCATAAGGGAATATTTTACACATTTAAAAGAATTTTTTCCAATTCTTATGAAAATTTGTATTTATTTATGATTCCCCATTGTGTATAAAATATCAAAATATGAGATTAAAATTTTGAAAAATAACCATAGTTTATTTATTTCAAGCTATGAAAGAATGAAAATAAAATTGAATGAAATTTTAACTTTATTATATTCGAAATTAGGATTAAAATTCATAAATCAATTTTTTTGATGTCTCTATCATTTTGCCCTCAACATTGTTTGAAGCACTTGTACTTCATAGGGGAAAAAGCGAGAAATTGTTTCAATAGTAATAAAACATAAATAT
>JAKCPI010000048.1:0-24355 GCA_023213315.1 Euborellia annulipes
TCCCAATGATCTGCAACCATTGACACCTGGACACTTCCTAATTGGAGATTCCTTGTTGAGTCTACCTCATAAAGATGTGACCCAAGTACCAGTGAACCGTCTTAGAAGATGGCAACTGATTGAACAGATGCGACAACAATTTTGGAAGAGATGGTCCAATGAATATCTTTCAAGACTTCAACAGAGGCCAAAGTGGAAATGTTCACGAGAGAACATATCCGTAGGTCAATTAATTTTGCTAAAAGACGAAAGATTAGCGCCTGGCAGATGGAAGTTAGGGCGGATACTTCATACACATCCAGGAGAAGATGGAATGGTTCGTGCAGTCACAGTGAAAACGTCTGATGGTGTATACAAACGACCTATTGTCAAGATATCATTACTTCCAATTGAAGACTCAGAAGGACGGTTTTGAAATTACTATTTCAAGGCCGGCGGTATGTTCGGAGATTTTACTAATTAATTATTTTAATTTTAATGTCAATAATTACTCCGAGCGAAAAATTGACTAAAGGAATTCATTCCTATAAATTATGTAATAATTAATCAATTAATATTTTTTTCTGATTGTTGTTAATAATTTCACGAAATAAACACGTTTGTTAAGAATTCACGTTTTGCTATTCCTCGAGCATTTTAGCAAACATTTAAGCAATCCAACTCATCAACATGAGAACTGCTTTATTCCTTCTCGCCTTTAATTTTTTGGCCACATTTGTTAAAATTCTTCTAGGTTAATAGTTAGCCAACATAATTATTATTATTGGACCAAAATTAAATGTTAAGAATGCATAAGTAAAGTTTAAATGAATCCCTTGAGGAGGCAAGCACAAAGTTTATTTAAACAAAGTGTTGACTAATTTTAAGTGTTCAGTTGTTTAGGACAAACATTCAGAGCAAGCAGAGAGGAAAATGTATATGCTACAAAGGGCAGCTATATTTGTTTTTGGTAAATTTGATAACAGCTTCTCTTTAATGATCTGGCTAGCTTATTCTAAAGGAGAGAATAGGCTTTGAGATTTGAGAGTTATGTTCAAAAGACAAAGAAAAATTTACAAAGATTTTGAAACCAATTAATTTAAGCTTTATTAAGTAATTTAATTTAATTCTCAAAGATCTACAAAGATTAGTTAACACATAAAGGAAGAAATAATACATACAGTAGTATCCTTAAACAAATTTTAGAGTTTTCCTTTATAACTTTTGACGAATATCAGTTATAGATAAGGGAAATACTTAATAATTAATCCCCTCAAAAAATCAGGGCTTGCTCTAAGGGATAGAGAAGGGGGGGGGGGGGGCGAACCCGGTAAAAAGTAATAATTTTTCCGCCCACGGGGCGTGGTGTAGAGGTTAGCGTGCTAACCTCATATACCAAACGACGCGGGTTCGGACCCCAGGCAGTCCGATGATTTTATTTAAGCCATCTGGATACCAGATGGCTTAAATAAAAATGCCTGGACCCTAATATATATAAATTCATAAATAACGGTTATCGTAAATGTCTTATATGGCCTGAGCTGCCGAAAAGACAGTGTGAATGTGTGTGTGAGTGTGAGTGTGAATGAGAAAAAAGTGTGAATGTTTTTTTTTTTTTTTTTTTTAAATAATAATAATAATTTTTCCACGATTTGGAAATTTAAAAAAAATCTTATAAGTTAATATATTTTAATTTATCTTTTCTATATATGTTAATTAATAAATATATAGAGAGAAAGTATTGAATTCATGTGAAAAATTCGATGTCGAAATTTTTTTGGAAATACACTTTTTGAGGCTTCCTAGGTCCAAAAATATGTCTCTCAAAATGCTCTCTCTCTCTCTCTCTCTCTGTGTGTGTGTGTGTATTTGTCTGTGTGTTCAATGAATATAATGAGTTATGATATTGAAATTTTATCATCATGTAGCATAATACCAAGCTTTTGAACAAAATCACACAAAAAATACTAGTACTTTACTGATAAACTTGTTCAGTTTTTTTAGATTTTCTCAAAATTCGCTACAACGATTTTGTTAAAAATTCAAAAATCAATTATTTTTTAGATGCTCTTTAAAATCAGGAAGCCGAAGGAACTTTGTAGCCAGGAGATTAAATAAAAAAATATTTTAGTTAATTTTTATTTGTCGACTTTTCGGTCGTCACGACCTTCTTTTTTTTTTTTACAAAAAAACATTCACACTTTTTTCTCATTCGCACTCATACTCACACACACATTCACACAGTCTTTTCGGCAACTTAGGCCATATAAGACTTTGACGATAACCGTTGTAGAGAAAATATCTATTGTGGGTTGAGGCATTTCTATTTAAGCCATCTGGTATCCAAATGGCTTAAATAAAATCATCGGACTGCCTGGGTCCGAACCCGCGACGTTTGGCATATGAGGTAGGCACGCTACCTACTACGCCACACCCGGGGGCGTCACGACCTTCATTAGGGCAAATAATTGTCAACAATACACGATCTTTTATTTTTTTAAATAATTATTAATTATTAATTTTTTAATTATTATTAATTAATAATTATTAATTTATTTAATCCCCTGGCTGCAAAGTTCCTTCGGCTTCCTGATTAAATCTCCACAGCCATAAGACATTAAAATGCTTTTTAAAATGTTTTGCTATTGAAATCTTCTGAAGACCACTCTTGTACTTTATAGGAAAGATAAGAGAAACGATTGCTAACAAAATATAAATATTTTCTATACTTTTACATCTTGAATGTGCCGTACTGTCGGTAACTAAATATATGTCGACACAAAAAATCTGGTGGAACAAGCACAGAACACAACTTTCGATTACCGAAGATAAGAGAAAATTGTGTGCTGTGCGACCAATCACACCAGATTTTTATAAACATTCTCTCTGTATGCTCAAAAAAATTTGAAAATATTTTAAGTGAATCTACAAAATTTTTAACCATAAGTAAATATTACTTTCCCACGCAAGGTTAAATTTGAAATTTTAATACGTGTATAAATAGATCTTGTTAGATCTAGCAAGTTACTTATAGAGAAAGGCATTATCTTAGAAAGAGAGGCTTTTAGCTTAGCTATTATTTGAATTATACTAACAAGGGGACGGCCAAGTGAGTATATCACGGATTCGTTTGAAAAAATTGAGGTGATACTTTGAGCCAAAAAAATGTTCACGTGTTTCGGCATTTTACTCCATAGAGCCCCGATTGGCCAAAAAAAATAAATAAATACCGAAACAATTTTCGCGCTTTCAAGTAGTTTCTGTTAGAAACATTACGTAACAGTCAGCTGTGGCTGGGCTGGTAGCGTCGCCGACTGGTAAATATGAAGTCCCGGGTTCGATCGACCGGGTAAGCAATTTTTTTTTTTTTTTGATCTTTTTATGATATCGTAACAAACAATATATTTAAAACTGTTTTATATTATTTTTTTTTTTTATTAGTAATTAAATTTTAAAATTTTTTTAAAATTGTTTTTTGAGTTTATTTATTACCTTAAAATTAAAATTTAATTTAACTGCATGAAGAAAATATCATTTATTACAATATTTAAATAAGCTTATTTGAAGAAATAAAAAAGGCATAAAATAATCCATTAATTAAATAAATACATGAAATTAATAAAAAATTTATTTGCTTATATTTGATAAAAAAAATTAGGTACAGTCAAGCGAATAAAGATAGCAAGCAAAAAAATAAATAAATAGGCGACAATTAGCGCAGTTTATAAAGGATATTTTTTTACATGCACATTTTTGTTTTTGAATTTCAGGAGGGAAGCAATGTACTGTCTGTACTAATGAAACTCGAAAAAAAAATTTTAAAATTTAATTACTAATAATAAAAAAAAAATAATATGAAACAGTTTTAAATATATTGTTTGTTACGATAACATAAAAAGATAGAAAAAAAAAATTGCTTACCCCGTCGATCGAACCCGGGACCACATACTTACCAGTCGGCTACGCTACCAGCCCAGCCACAGCTAACTGTTACGTAATGTTTCAAACAGAAACTACTTGAAAGCGCGAAAATTGTTTCGGTATTTATTTATTTATTTTTGGCCAATCGGGGCTCTATGGAGTAAAACGCCAAAACACGTGAACATTTTTTTGGCTCAAAGTATCACCTCAATTTTTTTCAAACGAATCCGTGATATACTCACTTGGCCGTCCCCTTGTAAGTACACATTAAGTTAATACGTTTATTCCATTTAGATAGTTCCTTAGAAGTGATTCGGTTATCAAAAATTAATATCATCTTACTAATTAGTTACGAGTTATATGCATGTTCCGTCCCATTCTATTTCACCTAAGAATAAATAAATTTTTTTAATGGAACGTTTGTTAAAATTTAGATAATGTATTTTAAAAAAAAAATTTTTTATTTTAAACTTGGAATTTAAGTGGATCATAAAATATGTATGGTAGCTTATATCAATATAGGTATTATAGCTCTCCTCCCTCTTTGAAGAGATTTAATTAAGTGCCCTCTGCTCTTGTTTTAATCAGGTTCAAATCTCCAATTAATAAATTCGATATTCCCTTCGCACAACTCCGAGACATGTTCAACTAAGGAAACTATGAAGAACTTATTTAATTCAAAATACTTTATAAATTTTTAATAAAAATTCAAAGGCATCTTTGAACTTTGAGAGATCTTATTAATTATTAACCAAGCAAAGTAAATTAAAAAAAAGACAAAATATTTCAGGGAAATTTAAGACAAGAAAGATCATTATTATTCAAAATAAACTGAATTAGAGAAAAAAAATTAAATATTTATTAATTTTAAATTCTCTTGCCCCCCCCCTCACCAAGGCTTAATGGTTAGAGATGTTAACAAATGTCAATATTGATAATCTAAAAGTCAAAGGGAGTGGTTTCGGGCCTCAGGTAGTCGCGTGAATTTATTTAAAACATTTGGATACCAAATAGAGCGAATATAGGCCTATATTGTTATTAATATTAAGTATCGTTAAAAGTCTAAATGGTCGCCCTCGGACTTGGTGTAGGGATTAGCGTGTTAGCCTCGAATGCCAAAAGTCGATGGTTCGGACCCCAGGCAGTCCGATGATTTTATTTAAACCATTTGGATACCAAATGGCTTAAATAAGAATGCCTGGACCCCGAATATGTATATTAATTAATAACGGATATCATCAGTCTTATATGGCCTGAGTTGCCGAAAAGACTGTCTGAATGTGAGAGTGAGTGCGAATGAGAAAAAGTGTGAGTGTTTAAAAAAAAAGTCTAAAAGGCCTAAGATGCCGAGTAGACTTTAAAAAACATATTTTTCATAATTTTTTAATTTAATTTAATTTTAATTTAGTATTAAATTTTTACCAAATACCCATCGATTTCGATTTCAGGACTACTTTATATAACATGTTAAATATATTTTTATTTAACAAATACGGTATAAAAATATGTTGTTTTTTAGGCGAAATATATTGAAACCAGGAAAAAAAACCCTTGAGATGAGGAGACAAAATAAAATTTAAATTAGTTGATATATAGGAGATGAATGAAGTTTCTAATTAAGTTAAAGGAATTAATTAACAAATAAAAAAATAATAAGCAAATTCCTATCCCTACTTATTAAAATTAATTAAGAATAAAATGATCTTCAAAAATAGACTGTAATTTATATTAAAAGTAAAAAATATATTGGAAAAATATTTGAAGAAGAATTCGAGAAATGACGAAATTAAAACCAGCAGATCTAATAGTGACATATTTATTTTATTATTTGGAAATATTTCGAAGCGAAAAAACGCCAAACGGTCAACTGCTTACCTAAGGCACCTCCAAATGTGAAATTTATTGCCAACATTTTTAATTTTTGGTTAAAGGTCAATATCCTCATTATGGTGAGCCCAAAAAATCGACTATTTTTTTTTTTATTTTTGTTAACTTCCGACACTGAAAAATTGGTTCCTTGGCACCTTTAAAGAAATGCTCTCTAAAGATGAACTCTTAATTTTAATAGGAAGGTTCATACTTGATCGTACCGAAAATTTCTATTCACCTATTTTGTAGCAAATTGAACGCTCTACAAAAAAGATATTTTACAATTTTTTCATAACTCTTACAGTTTAGAAGATATCGGAGGTCAAAGTTTGAAGAATTTAACAAAAATGTATTTTTTACTTCTAAATTTTACCACTCCTAGAAAAATAAATAGGGGCCAAATAAATAAAAAAAAAAAGATAAATAAATAAGGCCTTTTATAAAATGTGGAACATATATTTCTGTAGGAAATTAAAAGCTCTACAAAAATGGTCTTCTGTGGTGAATCAATTTCTCTAACCAATTAGAAGATAGGCCTATTCGTATTTGCATCCCAGTCTTTTCGGCAACTTAGGGTATATAAGACTTTACGATAACCGTTATATATGAGATAATATCTGTTTGGGGTCTAGGCATTTTTATTTAGGCCATTTGTTATCCAAATGGCTTAAATAAAATCATCGGACTGCCTGGAGTCCGAACCCGCGACGTTCGGTATAGAAGGCAGGCACGTTACCAACTACCCCAAGCCCGGGGGCAATGAGTAATTTGAACTCATCTCTTTTATTCAATTCCGAGGAGGAGAATATATTTCTTTTATAAAAAAAAACATATTTTTTTTATTCTTTTTACTTTTTCATATTCTGCTCCCTTTATTCTTTGTCTTCTATAATTTTTTTTTATTAAATTATTAAAGACAAAGAGAAAATTTCAGATGAAATATTTAATGATACTTGATGTATATATATAATACCGTAATCTTATTATAAAATACATTTATGAAATTTAAAAGGGTGGAAGATATTTCTGTAACAGACAGAGAGATCTTTGCGAACTGCACTCGTTAGAAGACTCCCTTTGTATTAAAAGAAAGGTCAGAGAGCTGGGTTTATAAAATATTGTTATATAAAAGCAACACCTGAAGTGGGCTCCATTACTCAGGTAACGCTACTGACCGGGAGCGCCTGCTGATTATGCAAAATGTTTCCCAGTAAAGATAAAAGTTTTGCCTATTTATTGGAGCATATTTTAAATTAAACAAATTAACTCACCGGTAAAAAAAACGCAACGCTTTGTTTTTATTAAGAATGCTTATTCTAACTTACTCTACCTTAAAGATATTGTAATTTATTAAACATTTTATTGATATAAAATATCTTTGGTTTGGGAACCATAAATTTGGAATTTCCAATTTCAAGCAACTTGACACTGACATTTAAAGAAAGGGCTTTTCAATTCTAAAAGGGGCATTTTAGAATCAAATTTTAAATCTATGCCTAAAAGCATCTGACCTTTGAGAAATTGAATAAAACCCAGAAATGCGATATATTGATGAACATTTTAATTACTTTAAAAATAATTGAATGTATAATCCTCTATAAAAACTGAAATGTTATAATGTTAGGTTGGAGTAAAAAAAAAATCTACGTATAATTTTGATGATTAGATTTCAGCCTAAATCTAATTAACTGGATGGCGTGTATAAAACAATTTTAAATGCGTGTTTAGCTAATAAGGTTATGGAAAAAAAATTTTTTTAATAAAAATGTGATATCTGATAAATTTTTTATTCAACCAAAATTCAATTAGTTAGCACCTCTTTATGTTAATAGAATATTATTGTAATAAGATAATAAAATAGGTTAATAAAGATTCATTCATTTCGACAGGTTCACAACCTGACAGTAGGGAAGAAATGCAATTCCCAACTTGCGTAACAATGCCACAATACAAAAAAATCAACCTTTGCCTTCAGATTTTTAACACATATTTCTAAAATTTTAATTTATGAAAATCAATGTCGATTACATACCGGTATACCTATTGAATATTTAAAACATTTTATTATTATTGTACTATTATCATCAATATATTTTTTTTTATTTTGGCTTCTATTCAAGAATATTAATATTTTTTTTTAATTCCATCCTATGCTATTAAAACTCGACAAAGATTGACAAAAAATTTTGATTGATTCAGGAAAATAAAAATAAATAAAAAATAATATCGAATGTTTTCATTTGAAAATGAAAAAACAATACTAGAATGGAGTTGCATTCAATAAAGTACTTTGCGGATGACAAGTTGAGTAACAATGAGTATTGAGTTCATATAAACACATTCTATTTACTTTATTGTTAGTCAATAGAAATTAAATTTTATTGATTAGGAAGGGAGAGAAATAAATACATGACCATGAAGTATTAGCCAAGATTCTTGATTAATATAGTTTATAGCATCAGGAATTGTGGAACGATCTGCATCCACTACTTGACATGAAGTTTATTTTTAGTAAATATCTATCTAAATATTCCTACCATAATCAAAGAAAAAAAAAATTAATTAACAATTTTTTATTATTTTTGAGAGATTTAATTATCTTCTTAATAATATTAATTAGCTTTGATTTTTCATAAGACAGAATCCAATGCTTTCCAATGGGAAAATTTGAGAAAACGAGTATTTTTTTTTGATTAATTTGATTTCGAAATTCCGACGGAGAGTTGCCCAAACATAGCGTGACAGACGGACACTCCATAATTATATATATAGATTTAAATTTGTCAATTTTGAAACGTTAAAATCAAATAACATTCACTCAATCAATATATCTCTAGACATTTCTAAAAATAAGACCCAAATTGACAATATACAAAAAATTGCTTTAATCTGACTTTGATTGATGGGTAAATAATTGGTGTGAATTTTTAAAATAAATATTTTACATAAAAATATATAAATATTTTATTGTCACTGTTAAAGCTACCAGTAATCCAGTATATTTATTTACTATACGCCTATATGTATACATGTATTTACCGTCAAAGCGAGAATAAATATTAATGTAATTATGCCTAATCAAAAACCAAAAAAATTAAAAAAATAAAATTAACTCTACGTCAGTCCCTGAACCTATTTATTTTCAATTAAGGTTTTTACCACAAAAGCAATAATAAATAAATAAATCTAATGCAAATGACACATACTCTCGTATATAAGTTTTCGTAAAGTTATATATTTCGAGTAGCTCAAATGCATATATATGGGATTATGAATATATTCTACTCCCACACGCAACCATCATTGCATAAACAATCAGACCTAACAATATACATATATACCAGTCATTCACTCAAAATATTAAATATTATATTTATGTAGCCCTATATACTGAACTAGTTGTTCAAATGATTCTGAGCAAAAAGATTTTTTGAACATGCATGGTTCCTAAATGAAACCCGAAACCTTTTTCGATAAATGAATATAGACGCAAGAGAAAGTAAAAAAAGAATTCTAGAAGTAATTTTATTAAAAGAATTTGCAAACTCGTATAGACAATTATTTTAACTCTGGAGAAATTAATCAAAAATGTGAATTTTTAATTTTGGTTAACTACCTTCTAATTTAACACGAACAAATTCCTACAATATATTTTTTGCAAAAAATAAAGATCAAATTTAAATGAAGTAAAAATTTCGGTATAAATCTATAGAATCCGATGAATTAAAAATTAAAATTTATAATAAAAAATCATAAAATGAACCTAGATGTTGAATACATTTTTAGCACTCAGGGGCAAAATCAGCAATTTCTCTCGCTCTTAAAATTTTAATAACGCTTTAATCAATCATATTTTATGACAGTAGTTATTGACATCTCATGGCTTGAAGGGACGACTATCGAGTATGAATTATTTTCAGAACGAGTAAAGCTGAATGTATCATGATGATGATCAAGAGGATGAAAAAAGTAATAATAAAAGAAAAAAATAAAATAAAAATGATTAAATTAAAAAGGAATCTGGGTAAAGTGCGTGGGAGGACGGCTTGGGCGTGTATTGATCATTTGCCTGGCCTGTAATGGCAAGGGTCCCCCCAACCCTGCACCTTAACTCCAAATACCCGCCGCTACTCACCCTTTTTGATTCATGCGCACAAAACTGGACTGGTTATGAGATCAACAAATCAAACTCTAAACATACTCTATATATAACGAGAGTGTTCAAATTTAATTTAATAATACATTAATAATTAAAAGAAACAACGGATAAAAGTGAAATTAATTTTTAATAAAGTCTTCCTATCATTTACCTCAATAAATTCCGTATTAAAAGAGAAAAAAGATATTTAAAGTTGTTGGAGAGAGAAAAAAGAAGAATGTAAATTAAATAAATATACCGATATTAAATATTTTTGTCGACATTTTCTAAATAACACTCAAATGGGATGATAATAATTTTAATTTTATCTTAGAAAGCACGTGCAGTACTTGAAGTCTATCTAACAAGTAAGTTTACCAGATAACTATACCACTTCCTTGCTCAATGTACTAATGAACGGATTTTTATTTTTTTTTTTATATATAAGAGGTAGAGAATTTTCCGGGGTGGTTTGAGATAATCATTGTTTCAGATTAAGGATAGGGATTCGATACCAGCAATCAAGTACTCATATGAGCAAAGTATCGAAAAAAAAATAATCGAGTAAAAAAAGTACTGGTATTCGTGTCCCTACCTGTTGAATAAAAAAGTCATCAATTTCACATTGTTAAATTTTCAAGAATGCAAAATGATAAAATTTTATAGAGATTTTTATAAATCGACTCGCACAATATATAAATATTTTGTAAAAATGTGATGAAAATTTCCTTCCCACTTGTAAAAATTTTGAACAAAACAATTTTTTGGTTGTGACTTCAAGTCATTTGTGCAATTTTTTGTGCAAAATTTTTGCAAATGTGTCCCTTAACTTGTGAGCAAATGGCTTGAAGTCACAACCTTTTTTTTGCCCAATGGCTCTTGGCTAAATAAGTATATAAACAAACTCATTCTATAATTATCATTAATAAAAAGATTTGCCAGAGATAAAGCATTAGCTTTTGGTACCAAAGTTCAAGGGTTCGCATCCCGTCTCATGAGACAAAAATTTATTTCAATGGATTGCTACCAATCCACTTGAAATAAATAGAGACGGGGTCTAAATGACCTTCGAAGCCGAAAAAAGACCATCAATGAAATAAAAAAAAGAAGTTTACAGCTATTTTTTTTTTTTAATAATAAAATCCGATCAGAGTAATGGCTACTTAAAAAAAAATGTATTTTAAAGTTTTACTTTTATTTTATAAGTATTATATTGTATAGCTTTATTTTCTTATAAAGGGGCCTATTATAAAAATTAATAAATAATAAAATACATATAAAATTTCACCTTATAAAGAATGTTCTAAAATACTTTTGATAACGATAGTATTAATATAAGTATGAAACGTGTTTTCAATTTATTTTTATTTTCATCACTATTTATTCTTTAGTTAATATAATAATTCTTTTTAAACCCTCTCTAAAAAAAAAAACATGGAATTTTTATGAATAGTTTTTAAAATAGACCATAATTTTAATTTTATTTACTCTTTCATTGAATTATCATTTGAAACATTTTTTCTTTAATATTTCATATATTTTAACATTGGTACTGGCCAAATGCTTTTTGAGCAATGCCATAGGGGTGAGGTAAGAAGAAAAAAAATTTCATATAATTATTATTATATGGGCGCACCAGCTACCAGTCATTTATTTGCGTTCCTAATATATCAATAATAATAATAATAATAATTTTTCAGGTAACATTTTACGCTTTTTAATCTGAAAGAGAATTAATTACATTGGAAGATTCGGCCTCATCCTGAAAGTTCTCTTTTTGAGTGAAAACTTCAGATTAATCTTGAATTTTGAGTTTCAATGATTTTGGGACTATATTCTTCTATTATTTATTTTTTTCTTTTATTTCGTTAAGGTCTTTTTCGGTCTCAGAAGCCATTTAGAACCCGTTCCTATTTATTTCATATATTCCTTTAAATTATTTTATAATTAAGCAGAGAAATTCAATTTAACTTATTGAATGTGAAAGTAAGTTAGTTGCCTATTCCACGGGAGAAAGCTGGTAATGTTATTTACCGTTTTATTCAAATTTGAGAAAAATCCGAATTCAAGATGTTAATTAATATCTTTTGAAAAGTGATGTGACTAAGCATAAGCACAACAAAAATATTCATCCAACTGTCTAGGATCCGAACCCACTCTTCTTGACCTTTCAGGTTATCAATATTTGTATTGGTCACTCACTATCATTAACTTCTCCACGGGGTGAGGGGTATTTTAACTTGCAAATAAAGAAGAATTAATAAAATATTTTTTGTTGAGTGTTTTCTTTTAAAAAAAAAAAAAAGTAAAAATTATTTAATTAATTTTTAACAAAAAGGCTTTTAGTTAAAATCCACCTAACCAAAATCCTTAGTAAATTAGAAGCTTTTTTTACTCTCTTTCTTTAAAAACTCTTGTTTAATTGAATTTGCCACATTTTCCAGTTGAATTTCTTGTTAAAATCTTCCAAGATAAACCTAGTTAGTCTGTGGTCCTCTAAATCGGAATTAGGGTGCGATCTTTAATCGTTTTTAGCGGCTGTGACTTCCGCTTCCTCCCTTCTCTCTCTCTCTCTTTCTCTCTTCTCTTGACTTCGTTTCATTACTCGCCAAAATTTAACCAGAGGTTCTTGAAGAACATCCGTTCCCTTTAAACTATTTACTTAATTTTTCGATGTTAATTAACAGTTGAATATCAAAGTAGTAGATTATATGAAATAATAACAAATTATAATGAAAACAACATCAAATATTTTAGTTTATTGTAGGTGATATATCATATAAGTTCAGGGATGACTGAGATGATGGACCTCGGTAGTTTTTTCTTTTGATAAAATAGGAAAAAAACTAAAAAAGTATTATTCATCAGTAAAGTACTAGTACTCGAAGTATCCCAAAGACAAAACTTAGCTTAATTTCATATTGGTACTTAAAATTTGAAATAAATCAGAGTGAATTTTTGGGAAAATTGAAAAAAATAAAAAAGTAAATCAGTAAAGTACTAGTACGCCTGGCTTCCCAAAGATGAGATTAATCGCACTTTGTTTTGTATGCCTCAAATAGGAAATATTTAAAATTTGAAAAAAAAAGGAAAAAAGGGAAATATTGAGAAAAGTGAAAAAAACTAAAAAAGTACTAGTACTCAAAAGTTCCCAAAGAAGTAACCTAGCTTCATTCATTTGTTTTTATATCACGAATAGTAAATATTTAAAATTTGAAAGAAATTATTCAAGGGATTTCCGAGAAAAAAAAGAAAAAACGAAAAGTAAATCAGTAAAGTACTAGTATCCGAATTTTCCAAAAGATGAGACCTAGCGTAATTTCATAAATTGGTGCTGGAAATAGTATATATTTAAAATTTGAAAAAAATCGTTAGAGCCGTTTCGAGAACTGATGTGCTGACAAACAAACATAAATTGCTCGTTTAATAGTATAAGATAAGATGAGATTAGAAAAAAAAATATAAAAAAAATTAGGTGTTAGCTGTGTCTTCTACAGAGCCGGTGGCTTTTTAACGTGACAACGTCTTTTGCTTGATTTCAAAAAAATTTTTTTTTCTCTTACCTATATTGAAATATAAAGAGAGAAAGTATTGTTTTTATTTTTTTTTTTACTAGTAGTTTGTTTTCATAAATAAACATGTTCAAACATTTTCATTGAAACAAAATATGACAGGTGTGGCCAAACTTTTATCCATTAAGGGCGACATATGCTTAAAAAATGAGGTTTTTCGAAAAAAAAATTAATTTTGGAGTTAAGTACTCGGGATTTTTATTTATTCTATTAGAGGTTATCTTTCTGCACAAAATGACATCTCATTTAGTCTGATCTGATTAGCCGTTCGGAATCTACAGGGGTTTAAAATTTCGAAAAACGAAATCCCGCCGAGTGCTCTCATGCGGTAAAATGACCTCATATCAAAAAAAGAAAAAAAGCCCTGGGGGTATTGAACCACTCTTTCTAAAACTATATTTAGATTTAACGTAGCTTTTATGGTCAAGTAGCTAGGCGTTGCACAAGTAGGGCTATTTTTCGATATTTTTAGGCCTAAAAAATGAGGTTTTTCGAGAAAAAAACCAATTTTGGAGTTAATTACTCGGGATTTTTTTATTTATTCTATTAGAGGTTTTCTTTCTGCATCAAATGACATCCCATTTAGTCTGATCTGATTAACCGTTCAGAATCTACAGGGGTTTAAAATTTCGAAAAAGGAAATCCCGCCGAGTGCTCTCAAGCGGTAAAATGACGTCATATCAAAAAAAAGAAAAAAAGTCCTGGGGGTATTGAACCACTCTTTCTAAAACTATATTTAGATTTAATGTAGCTTTTATGGTCAAGTCGCTATGCGTTGCACAAGTAGGGCTATTTTTCGATATTTTTTTGCCTAAAAAATGAGGTTTTTCGAGAAAAAAACTAATTTTCGAGTTAATTACTCGGGATTTTTTTATTTATTCTATTAGAGGTTTTCTTTCTGCACCAAATGACATCCCATTTAGTATGATCTGATTAGCCGTTCAGAATCTACAGGGGTTTAAAATTTCGAAAAACGAAATCCCGCCGAGTGTTCTCATGCGGTAAAATGACGTCATATCAAAAAAAAGAAAAAAAGCCCTGGGGGTATTGAACCACTCTTTCTAAAACTATATTTAGATTTAATGTAGCTTTTATGGTCAAGTCGCTATGCGTTGCACAAGTAGGGCTATTTTTCGATATTTTTAGGCCTAAAAAATGAGGTTTTTCGAGAAAAAAACCAATTTTGGAGTTAATTACTCGGGATTTTTTTATTTATTCTATTAGAGGTTTTCTTTCTGCATCAAATGACATCCCATTTAGTCTGATCTGATTAACCGTTCAGAATCTACAGGGGTTTAAACTTTCAAATTTTAATTTACCGCAGAGCGGTAAAATAAAATGATAGGAAAAAAAATAAATGGTGAAATCTTTAGCTGAAAACTCATTCTTTCTAACCGTATATTTCTCATAATTATACCTCTTAAGACAGAGGAGTTATTCAAGCCAATAAACTTTTTCGTGCAAGCCCCTCTAACATGCCACTATAGACACATGATTTGTAAGACGTTGTCACGTCAAAAAATTTTAAAACAACAATTTTATAAATGTACTAAAAAGAGAAAAATAATTTTGTATAAGTTATTTAAAATTATATTAAAAAAAATCTGGTGTGATTGGCGCACAGCACACAACTTTCTCTTACCTTCGGTAATCGAAAGTTGTGTTCTGTGCTTGTCACACCAGATTTTTCGTGTCGACATATATTTAGTTCCCGACAGTACGGAACAATTGTATTCACTATGTAAAATTTATAAGAAGGGAAAATATTTATATTTTGTTACCATGGGAACCATTTCTCCTATCTTCCCTATGAAATACAAGAGTAAAGTGGTCTTTAGAAGATTTCAATCGCAAAATGAGAATATACATTTTAAGGAGCATCTAAAAAATAATTGATTTATGAATTTTTAAAAAAATCGTTCGAGCAAATTTTGAGAAAATCGAAAAAAACTGAAAAAGTACATCAGTAAAGTACTAGTACTCTTTGGCCGATTTTGTTCAAAAGCTTCGTGTTACGTCCCATGGGGGTACCTAACTTAAATATAAAATTTCAACTTCCTAGCTCTTTTCGTTCTTGAGATATTTTGTTCACAGACACACACACAGACAGACAGACAGACAGACAGACCATGTCGCGAAAACCACTTTTTTGGATTCAGGGGACCTCAAAACGTGAAGATCCATCAAAATCTCGACATCGAATTTTTGACATGAATCCAATACTTTCTCTCTATATATTTCATATATAGGGTAAGAGAAAGTAATAAATGTATGTTAGGCCTACTAAAACTAAAAGCGTTGGGCGCCAAATTTGTAAATATTAAGGTTAGTGAATCCTCTGCAATGGAAATTACGAGAGATTGTAAATTTGCGCGCCCAACGCTTTTAGTTTTAGTAGGTCTAATATAGCAGTATATTCATTTTTAATATAATTTTAAAGAACTTATACTAAATTATTTTTCTCTTTTTAGAACATTTATAAAAGCGTTGTTTTTTAAATTTTTTTATTTTATTTAACTCTTTTTAGTTTTGGTAATAAGATATTAATACATATGAGATATATACATATAATAATATACATATACAATAAGTCAATTTGTTTATTAAAATAGGAGAAATTTTGATTATAAAATTTATCCCCTCTTTTTTTGATCGGCCGCCAAATTGAAATTAATTAATTTAATAAAATTAATAAAATGTAATATAGTCAAAACAAAATTGACGAAGAGAGAGGCCCCTATTATTTGAAAATACCTCCACCGTTTCGTCCTAAAACAAATATTTGCCTAATAATAATAGTTTGTATTTATTTTATATAACAATAGTGCTACGGATAAACACACTGACTAGATTAAATAAATATATTGGTTGTAATTAGATTTCTCTCAGAAGCCTGTTGCTTATCACCCACCCACACACTCTACCTTCTGTGACCATTTATTAATCAAAGGTTAGAAGGATCAAGGACAAAACTAATTACATATACATTCTGAAAACATTAATTAAATATTTTTTAGAATGGGAAAAACAATTATGCAAATTAGAATTGGAAGAATTCACTAATCCGCTAAATTATTGATTTGCCATAATTGTAGGGCTACCAATCAATTGAGCAAAATTATTTAATGGAATAGGAAATAAATTTTCGTTATAATATTATAATAATAATATATAATATAATTATATAATAAACAAATCGTAACCCCTTGAAATAAAGCTCTTACTTCATGAAATAAGAGTCAGAAGTTCGCTTCATTTCAATTTTTAGGTTTAAATTTAAAATACGATAATCCCCGGTAGGCATTTATTTATCCTAGGCCTAGGTATTTCAAATATATAAATATATTCAAACCCCCAAAAGGACTCTCTAGCCGAAAAGGGTTAAAAAACAATAATAAATGAATTTGTTATAGCACATTATGCCACATAGCTCTATTTAAAAGACACCCCTTCCCCCGCCCTCCCCCCCCCTCGAAATTTTTAAAATGTAAGCTTATATATATTTTTGTTCGTGAATAGGATATGGAAATGCAGGCAGCCAAAATGAAAAACACTCTCGATACTCTGTGAACGTTCAGACGTTTCGGGTAAAATTTATTCACCCATCCTCAGTGAACACTAAAAATAGAATACATATATAGCGTATTGATTTCAAAATAAAGATGACAATTTTAGTTTATACCAAGACTAAAATTGTCATCTTTATTTTGAAATCAATACATATATATGTATTCTATTTTTAGTGTTCACTGAGGATGGGTGAATAAATTTTACCCGAAACGTCTGAACGTTCAGAGTATCGAGAGTGTTTTTCATTTTGGCTGCCTGCATTTCCATATCCTATTCACATATATTTCCAGCCATTAAATATTATTATGATATTTTTGTTCAATAAAATGTCTTGCATTAAAAAAAAATCTGGTGTGAATGGTCGCACAACACACAACTTTCTCTTCGCTTCGGTAATCAAAAGTTGCGTTCTGTTCTTGTCACACCAAATTTTGTTTCACTTGAAACCCACACCGCAATCCTTAAATTTGATATCAAATAAAATTTAGAAAAATTTTCATCGCTTGAAACTTAAACCGAACCCTAGCGAAAGGGGCTATGCTACGACCATGGGGTCTTGCCGTATATAGGAATTTTTTTCGGGGGGGGGGGGGCCCAAACTGAAAATTTTTCTGTGGAATTTTTTTTTTTTAAGAAACTAAATTTTTTTTTCACACGAAATTTTTTGCGAAACATTTTTTCCTTTGCGGAACCAAAGTTTTCCATCCTGCGGAAAAATTTGTTGCACTGATGTCTGTATATCCCTATATATGTATATGTGTTTGGAAAATTTCGGGGGGGGGGCCCGGGCCCCTCGGCCCCCCTTATATACGCCCCTGGGTCTTGCACACACTTGAAAATAATAAAGAAATAAAGATAGATTTTAAGTTTTGTGGGACTGATAAATAAGATCCTCTGGAATCAAAATTGATAATTTCTATGATTTTATTACTTTCTCTTACCTATGTATATATGTAATATATTAATATATATAGAGAGAAAGTATTGGAATCATGTCAAAAATTCGATGTCGAGATTTTGATGGATCTTCCCGTTTTGAGGTCCCCTGAATCCAAAAAAGTGGTTTTCGCGACATGGTCTGTCTGTGGGTGTGTGTGTGTGTGTGTGTGTGTGCAATTTTAAGCATGAAGGAATTGAGCTATGAGGCTGAAATTTTATATTTAAGTTAAACACCCCGCGGGACCGGAAAAATAAGCTTTTAATCAAAATCGGCCAAAGAGTACTAGTACTTTACTGATGTACTTTTTCAGTTTTTTTCGATTTTCTCAAAATTCGCTCTAACGATTTTGATTAAAATTCAAAAATCAATTATTTTTTAGATGCTCTTTCAAATGTATATTCTCGTTTTGCCCTCAAAATTGTTTGAAGCACACTTTACTCTTGTGCTTCATAGGAAAGATAGGAGAAATGGTTGTCATGGTTACAAAATATAAATATTTTCCCATACTTATAAATTTTACATCTGAATTCAAATATTCCCTACTGCCGGGAACTAAATACATGTCGACACAAAAAATCTGGTGTGACAAGCACAGTACACAACTTTCGATTACCGAAGGTAAGAGAAAGTTGTGTGCTGCTCAGTCACACCAGATTTTATAATTTGGAATGCAAAATTTTTTAAATAGCATTGCTCCAAGCAATTGTTTATTTATTTTTTAATTCTATTTTCCACTTTTCAGATATTTTCTCTCTACATTGTGTGGTCCAGTTGTTTATTACTATAATATTTGCTCAAAATGAGATTTCATGCTTAGGTAGGTTTACTATCTCTTTCCCTTTCTATCTCTCTTAACAGAGTCTGCTTATTTACATTTTTATATTGTTATGAATAAAATATAAGAGGCTGGGTCAAAAGGATCCAGAGACAGCGTCTCTCTTATTTCTGTACTTGAGCCCTAGGTTTATTTATTTATAAGGATTCTTTTTGCTTAATGCAAGATTGGAATCTAATAAAACATCTTAGGTAATTATTGTAAAAATTAACTCTAAAAAAATTAATTAGTTTTAAATTCATTTTTATTTTGTCAACTAGTTATGGCTGGATAAACAATTTTATATAAATTCTGTTTTTGCATCCGTCTCAAAAATTGATTTCAAATGGATTGGCTACCAATGGCTGAACGCACACCAATTGAGCAAAAACGTGTTTGCCTAAAACCGTTTTTTCAATGCTTTTCAATGCTTTTCTATGGGTCAACGTACACCGTGGAGACAAAACACAATTGGACATGATTCGACATCATTGAACAAAATGTTTTTGCCATTGAGCGTTTTTGTTCAATCGGTGTGCGTGGGCATTGAACAAAATGTTTTTGTCATTGAGCGTTTTGCTCAATCGGTGTGCGTTGGCATTGAACAAAACGTTTTGTCCAAGAGCGTTTTGTTCAATTGGTGTGCGTTCAACCAATCATTTGAAATAAATAATCCCTATTTATGAGGTTTAAATGGCGGAAAAGACCTTAAAATAAATTAAAAAAAAAAAAATTATTTCTCTCTTTATAGTTTCTGAGATATTGTGGTACTGTCAGAGGATCGATAATTATATAGATAGATTTTATTGTATTGTATGTATGATGTACATTGTATAAATTAATATGAAACTAATATAATTAAATTCAAACCGATTGAAACACGATTCGATTAGAAAAATTAAACATTTATAAGTTCAAAAAAATGGTGAATATACATGTATATAAAATGGTATGAATAATAACGTGGAAGTAAATTATATGATTGGGCCAGGTGTGTACATCAAAAAAAAATTTAATGAAAATTTTCATATTTCACAGCCATAAAACATCAATTTATTTTCATATTTTTTGATTGAGTCCCAACGGACCCGGAGCCCGAGGAACAACAAAGGAAATATAGGTAAGCTATTGGTTCTACTCGTAAATTAAAAAGAAATGTATGCAACTTTTGTTAGCCTTTGATAGCTATAAAAAATTGATAATATTTTTAAAATATTATAGTGTGGGGGGGGGGAATAAGTTTTCAAATGTGAGTTAACCCGGAAATTAAACATATACTCCACACGAGAGAGTAGTATGGTAAGAGTTGTTATATGTTAAAATATTTATTAATACAGAGAGAGTGAAATGATAAAAGGCAAGTAATTTTTTTTCATTTGTTAATTTCGGTAGGTCTACTTATCTTTTTCCAGATAATCAAGATAATATTATATTCAGGGGCTCGAGGCTCGAGGCTCCGTTTTCACAAAATATTATATTTTTTTAAAAACAATTATTAATTAATTCACCGTACAGCGCGGAATTAAAAACAAGGACAGAAGATTATCTGATTTTTATTCACTCTGTTGTCAAGCACACCGCTTATTAAAAAATATTGGGAAGCATTAATTAAGATTTTTTTTATGCCCTAGAAAATTAGCTATGCCATTTTCCTCGCTCGGTCCTATTTTTTAATGAAACATTATGAGATAAGTAATCTTTATAAGAAGCTTTTATGCATAATTGTTCAAAGTTTAGTGGCCAAAACTTTGAGAAACAATATTAAGGACACTTCTCTAAGAAGCAATATTTTTTAAGCATATAAATGACTAATTAGAATATAATTTACATTCAATAATGGCTTAGAACTAGGGTCCGACCGAAACAAGATTTTCAGCCGAAATCGAAACCGAATATTCGGCCTCAACCTTAGTTTCGGCCGAAACCGTAACCGAAACCGAAACTTGTATTTCCTATAAAAAAATTTATATTTTTTTTTTTTTTTGAAATTTTTTTCCCCTCCGTGAAAATTAAATTATTTTACCTTTTTTTTAGGGAGACAAAAATTTTTTCTCCTTCAAGTGCAAATCATTTGACCTTTTTTTTTAAGACTCAAGTGTCGGCCGGCCGAAAGTTTCGGCTACTTTTTGGCCGAAACCGTAACCGAAACCGAATATTCGGTCGGTTCCTACTTAGAACAGCGTTTCCCAAACTGTGAGGCGCGGGCTAGCCTAAGGGGAGGCGCGAATATTAGCCACAGCGAGAAAATTTTCATATTATTGCTAGTTTTATAAATAAAATAACAAATAAGAATAAATTAAAAAAAAAAAAATTTTTTATACATTTATATTTTTTAGCATTTTTGTTTTTGTATTATTTTATAAAATTAATGGGAGACATAAGATTAAATATTTTTAAGGGAGGCGTTGTAACATAAAGTTTGGAAAACACTGGCTTAGAAGGTTTTAGGAATTATTATTTATAACAACTATAAAAGAAAATCGAAATATTTTTAAAAATCATTGTGTGGTTTTATGAAACCACGATGCAAGTGAAACTTTTTTTTGATCGTAGGCGTTTAACTGAAAATTTTCAGAAAATTATTCAATTAAGGGTATTAAAATCGCGTTTTTAATCTTAACTTAATAATTGGAAAATGGGAAATCAATAGTGGCATATTAAAAACTGTGAACAATATTTATTTAGTAATTAGCCGCGCCGCCCGCCTTCGGCGGGCGGCACGTCTAGCCAGGAGGGCTTCGCCCCCCCCTCTGGATTATATATATACAGTATATATAGATTGAAGATTTGAATATTTTAAATTATTTAAAAAATTATATTTTATCAATTAAAAAATTGAATTATTAAATCTCACAATAATTTTTTTATAATTCGTTATATATATTAAATTTCAACTTTCTTATTTTTGTCGTCACGGATTGTGACGTCATGGCTTGTAACGTCATGGCTTTTTACGTCATGGCTTTTTACGTCATGGCTTTTTACGTCACCTCGTTACAAAGCGACATGCTGATAGAAGAACCAAAAAATTCGTACCGATATAATAAAAGTTTCACTTTAAAAGATCGTAAGCAATTATTATATAATCTTATAGATCAGGGATGGTGAACCTTTTGAGACGTGGCACAGTGGTCTAGAATGAAAAAAAGTTGGCCTAAAATCGAAAAAAGTTTTAGATTTGATTGAAAATTGGTATATAAGCGTTTTCGATGTCGCTCATTACAAATTTTATAATATTTATATAATTTAATAAATTGCAGTGGCGGATCATATATGGCGGATCACTCGTCAAATATTGTTGGGTATATAAAATTATGCAAAATGTTGGTCCAAACATTTAAGAAACGTGTTCAAGACCTATTCACATCGTTTAGTATAATCTCAAACAGGCCCCCGAGTTTGGCGTAGTATGTAGCGTACCTACCTCCTATACCAAACGTCGCGGGTTCGGACCCAGGCAGTCCGAAGATTTTATTTAAGCCATTTGGATTCCAGATGGCTTAAATAGAAATGCCTGAACCCCAAATACATTTATTAATTACAACGGTTATCGTATAAAGTCTTAAATGGCCAGAGTTGCCGAAAAGACTGTGTGAATGTGTGTGTGAGTGTGAGTGTGAATAAGAAAAAAGTGTGAATGTTTTTTTAAAAAAAAAAAAAAAAAAAATCTCAAACAGTTCTCGACCAGTTAGATTATTTTATCAATCCGTTTTTACTTTCTCTTACCTCTATATATATGTTAATATATATAGAGAGAGAAAGTATTGGATTCATGTCAAAAATTCGATGTCGAGATTTTGATGGATCTTCACGTTTTGAGGTCCCCTGAATCCAAAAAAGTGGTTTTCGCGACATGGTCTGTCTGTGTGTGTGTGTCTGTGAACAAAATATCTCAAGAACGAAAAGAGTTAGGAGGTTGAAATTTTATATTTAAGTTAGGCACCCCTATGGGACCTGACACGAAGCTTTTGAACAAAATCGGCCTAAAAGTACTAGTACTTTACTGATGCACTTTTTCAGTTTTTTTTCGATTTTCTCAAAATTTGCTCCAAGGCGAAAATAATATGGGCTTTAAAATTAAGAGAAAAACTACTGATCACGCACCGAGACGCCGCCCGCCAGGGCCAAGTTGAGATGGGCGCGGCGAAGCCGCGCCTTTCTCAACTTGTTTAATAATAAAAAATTAAAGAAAAGACCATTAACAGTGTCAATGTGAAAATTAAACTCAATCATAAAACCCAAGAAATTTTGAGACGTTTTTCCTAATTCCCAAATTAAAAAAAAAGCTTCCTCGTTAAATGCGAATATACTTTAAGGCGCCGTTCACACTGGGGCGATATTATCGCTAGCGATTGTTGCTAACGATATGTCGGAACGACATATCGCAAGGGGGGTTCACACTAGCGCGACAGTCGTATGCGATAAATAGCTGGTGAGAGGCTTGTTCTCTGTTTTCAGTCATTGATCAAGGGCAATGTGATTGTAATAATAATATCAAAAATGTAAAAAAAAGTTTCTGATTAAAAGGAATTAAATGAAAAATAAAGATTAAAATATTATAGGGCTATTTCTTTAATTTGAAGGAGGTATATAGCTGAGTGTTGATAATCAAATAGGTAGAAAGAATGAGCAAAGCAGCTAGTTTATATTTCAATTTATTAATAAACCAGGGCCGGCGTTTCGGTCACATATGGGACCATCTTCAGCTAATGTCTGAAAATATATATAATCCTCGACAAGTTATATTGGGCATACACAATTGCACGTAGCTCAATAAAGATAATGCCTCAAATTCTACTATTTTTATTATTATTATTATTATTATTAGTGAAGTTATTCAATCTCTGTCCATGGTATGATAAGAATAAAATTTGAGGCTTTATCATGATTGTGCTACGTGGAATTGTGTATGCCCAATATAACTTAGCGAGGATTATATATATTTTCAGACATTAACCTGGCCCTGAAGATGGTCCCATATGTGACCGAAACGTCAGCCCTAATTTATTAATAAATTGAAATATAAACTAGCTGCTTTGTTCATTCTTTCTACCTATTTGATTATTTCTTCAATATTTATGGAAAGAAGAATAAATTTATTTATATAAATGAGAATATTGTTTTTAACTTACAATTATTAGCTAAAGTTAGTAGTTTTTTAAGTTTAAAATATTTTTTATAATCTGAAAATAAGATTAAGGTAATATCATAAAATATTCAAAATTTAAATGTCAAAAAAATTTTATATAAAGATAATTAATTACTTTATGAGTATAAGATTTCATTTATTTTTATTTTTTTTTAAGTTTTTAACTCCTTTTTAAGAAAATTGGCCGAGAATAAAGCTATCTAATATTTATATTTATTTTATTTATGAAATCTCCCTTAGTTGACATGTTTTCTCTCTTGGCTGCCATGTTTTAATTTAATTTTATCGCGGCGATAGTCGCGCCGGGCGATAGCAAGCAGCAGCGATGCCGATATCTCGCGTCCTCTTCTGGGATTTCGATTCAAACACAGCACTTTACAACCAAAATCTTTAAGGTTGCCGA
>JAKCPI010000049.1:0-27783 GCA_023213315.1 Euborellia annulipes
ACTTTACTGATGTACTTTTTCAGTTTTTTTCGATTTTCTCGAAAATTCGCTCCAACGATTTTGTTTTAAATTCAAAAATCAATTATTTTTTAGATGCTCTTTCAAATGTATATTCTCGTTTTGCGCTTGAAATTGTCTGAAGCACACTTTACTCTTGTTCTCCATAGGAAAGATAGGAGAAATGGTTGCCATGGTAACAAAATATAAATATTTTCCCATACTTATAAATTTTACATCTTGAATTCAAATGTTCCGCTACTGTCGGGAACTAAATACATGACGACACAAAATCTGGTGTGACTAGCACAGTGCACAACTTTCGATTACCGAAGGTAAGAGAAAGTTGTGTGCTGTGCGCCAGTCACACCAGATTTTTTTACTTTCTCTTACCTCTATATATATGTTAATATATATAGAGAGAGAAAGTATTGGATTCATGTCAAAAATTCGATGTCGAGATTTTGATGGATCTTCACGTTTTGAGGTCCCCTGAATCCAAAAAAGTGGTTTTCGCGACATGGTCTGTGTGTGTGTGTGTGTGTGTGTGTGTGTGTGTGGGTGTGTGTGTGTGTGTGTGTGTGTGTGTGTGTGAACAAAATATCTCAAGAACGAAAAGAGTTAGGAGGTTGAAATTTTATATTTAAGTTAGGCACCCCCATGGGACGTGACACGAAGCTTTTGACCAAAATCGACCAAAGAGTACTAGTACTTTACTGATGCACTTTTTCAGTTTTTTTCGATTTTCTCAAAATTTGCTCCAACGATTTTTTTTTAAATTCAAAAATCAATTATTTTTTAGATTCTCTTTAAAATGTATATTCTCATTTTGTGATTGAAATCTTCTGAAGACCACTTTACTCTTGTTCTCCATAGAAAAGATAGGAGAAATGGTTGCCATGGTAACAAAATATAAATATTTTGTCATACTTATAAATTTTACATCTTGAAAATCGAATGTACCGTACTGTCGGAAACACAAAATACATGTCGACACAAAAAATCTGGTGCGACAAGCACAGTACACAACATTCGATTACCGAAGGTAAGAGAAAGTTGTGTGCTGTGCGCCAGTCACACCAGATTTTTAAGATTATTTTGCACATGCATATGGATCCCCAACTTATTATTTACAATCGAGTTCTGGTCTTCGTCTCTTCAATTAAAAGATTTTTGAAATTGTTTAAATATTTTTATTTTAGACCATACGGGTATATTATAAATTTAAATTTTTTTTTAAACCAAAAATGGAAATGTTATTAGGTCTATATCAAATATTAATTAAATAATTTATGAAAAATAAAAATAGCAACTAAGTCTTATTTTAAAATACCGATCAATTGAATTGACTGGCCATAGATGCTGTAAGGATCTTAAATAATATAAAAATATATAAATAAATAACAGAAAAATTGACTAATGGCAGATTGACATCACAGACCAAAAAGCAAGCTCTCTGATTTGCTAATGTTGGCACGATCTTAACGCCATCTCTCGGCAATAACATGAGAACTGCTTTATTCCTTCTCGCCTTTAATTTTTTGGCCACATTTGTTAAAATTCTTCTAGGTTAATAGTTAGCCAACATAATTATTATTATTGGACCAAAATTAAATGTTAAGAATGCATAAGTAAAGTTTAAATGAATCCCTTGAGGAGGCAAGCACAAAGTTTATTTAAACAAAGTGTTGACTAATTTTAAGTGTTCAGTTGTTTAGGACAAACATTCAGAGCAAGCAGAGAGGAAAATGTATATGCTACAAAGGGCAGCTATATTTGTTTTTGGTAAATTTGATAACAGCTTCTCTTTAATGATCTGGCTAGCTTATTCTAAAGGAGAGAATAGGCTTTGAGATTTGAGAGTTATGTTCAAAAGACAAAGAAAAATTGACAAAGATTTTGAAACCAATTAATTTAAGCTTTATTAAGTAATTTAATTTAATTCTCAAAGATCTGCAAAGATTAGTTAACACATAAAGGAAGAAATAATACATAGTATCCTTAAACAAATTTTAGAGTTTTCCTTTATAACTTTTGACGAATATCAGTTATAGATAAGGGAAATACTTAATAATTAATCCCCTCAAAAAATCAGGGCTTGCTCTAATACCCCCGCACACGATCAATAGTATTGTCAATACTAGTATTGACAATACCATTGTCAATATGCAATTCAATATTAATAGACCGCACACTGATCAATATTATTGTCAATAGTTTCATTTCATTTGCATTTTTAGTCGGGACCGGACACAATTCTTTATTTGATTATGAGTAAAAAAAAAAAGATGCAGATGCAGATGAGGCTGAAGTCATTCACTCTCTGTCCATGGTATGATAATAATAAAATTTGAGGCATTATCATGATTAGGCTACGTATAATTGTGTATGCCCAATATAATTGGCGAGGATTATATATATTTTCAGACATTGACCTGGCCCTGAAGATGGTCCCATATGTGATCGAAACGTTGGCCCTGGTTTATTAATCAATATAAATAAATAAAATCTGGTGTGACAAGCACAGAACACAACTTACGATTACGGAAGGTAAGAGAAAGTTGTGAGGGCCCCCCCCCCGAAATTTCCCAAACACATATACATATATAGAGATATACAGACATCAGCGCAACAAATTTTTCCGCAGGATGGAAAACTTTGGTTCCGCAAAAAATTTCGTGTGAAAAAAAATTTAGTTTCTTAAAAAAAAATTTTCCACAGAAAAATTTTTGAGTTCAGGCCCCCCCCCCGAAAAAAATTTCTATATACGCCCCTGTCTCCTATCTTCCCTATGAAATACAAGAGTAAAGTGGTCTTCAGAAAATTTCAATGGCAAAATGAGAATATACATTTTAAAGAGCATCTAAAAAATAATTGATTTTTGAATTTAAAAAAAAAAATCGTTGGAGCAAATTTTGAGAAAATCGAAAAAAACTGAAAAACTACATCAGTAAAATACTAGTACTCTTTGGTCGATTTTGTTCAAAAGCTTCGTGTCACGTCCCAGGGGGGTGTCTAACTTAAATATAAAATTTCAACCTCCTAGCTCAATTCCTTCATGCTTAAAATTCAACACAGACACACTTAAAAATATGAGAAGAGCATGATGTTCCCTCGACCAAATTTCTATTTGAACTGAGTATTGAACAAATTATTGAAAAACAACCGCACACGATCAATATTATTGTCAATATCCCCACCACTTTCGAATATTGATGTTTGAAAATCAAAAAATTTAAATTTTCATCAATATGCTTTTTCAATATCAATATCACCCCGCACACGGTCAATAGTATTGACAATATTTTTCTATATTGACAATACTATTGATCGTGTGCGGGGGTATAAGGGATAGAGAAGGGGGGGGGGGGGGGAACCCGGTAAAAAGTAATAATTTTTCCGCCCACGGGGCGTGGTGTAGAGGTTAGCGTGCTAACCTCATATACCAAACGACGCGGGTTCGGACCCCAGGCAGTCCGATGATTTTATTTAAGCCATCTGGATACTAGATGGCTTAAATAAAAAATCTGGATACTAGATGGCTTAAATAAAAAATCTGGTGTGACTGGCGCACAGCACACAACTTTCTCTTACCTTCGGTAATCGAAAGTTGTGCACTGTGCTTGTCACACCAGATTTTTCGTGTCGACATGTATTTAGTTTCCGACAGTAGGGTACAATTGAATTCAAGATGTAAAATTTATAAGTATGGGAAAATATTTATATTTTGTTACCATGGCAACCATTTCTCCTATCTTCCCTATGAAATACAAGAGTAAAGTGGTCTTCAGAAGATTTCAATCGCAAAATGAGAATATACATTTTAAAGAGCATCTAAAAAATAATTGATTTTTGAATTTTAAAAAAAATCGTTGGAGCAAATTTTGAGAAATTCGAAAAAAACTGAAAAAGTACATCAGTAAAGTACTAGTACTCTTTGGCCGATTTTGATTAAAAGCTTATTTTTCCGGTCCCGGGGGGTGTTTAACTTAAATATAAAATTTCAACCTCATAGCTCAATTCCTTCATGCTTAAAATTGAACACACACACACACACCCACACACCCACCCACACACCCACCCACACACCCACCCACACACAGACAGACCATGTCGCGAAAACCACTTTTTTGGATTCAGGGGACCTCAAAACGTGAAGATCCATCAAAATCTCGACATCGAATTTTTGACATGAATCCAATACTTTCTCTCTATATATATATTACATATATACATAGGTAAGAGAAAGTAAAATGCCTGGACCCTAATATATATAAATTCATAAATAACGGTTATCGTAAATGTCTTATATGGCCTGAGTTGCCGAAAAGACAGTGTGAATGTGTGTGAGTGTGAGTGTGAATGAGAAAAAAGTGTGAATGTTTTAAAAAAAAAAAAAAAATAATAATAATAATTTTTCCACGATTTGGAAATTTAAAAAAATCTTATAAGTTAATATATTTTAATTTATCTTTTCTATATATGTTAATTAATAAATATATAGAGAGAAAGTATTGAATTCATGTGAAAAATTCGATGTCGAAATTTTTTTGGAAATACACTTTTTGAGGCTTCCTAGGTCCAAAAATATGTCTCTCAAAATGCTCTCTCTCTCTCTCTCTCTGTGTGTGTGTGTGTGTATTTGTCTGTGTGTTCAATGAATATAATGAGTTATGATATTGAAATTTTATATTAAAGTTAGGTATCCTCGTGTAGCATAATACCAAGCTTTTGAACAAAATCACCCAAAAAATACTAGTACTTTACTGATAAACTTGTTCAGTTTTTTTAGATTTTCTCAAAATTCGCTACAACGATTTTGTTAAAAATTCAAAAATCAATTATTTTTTTAAATGCTCTTTAAAATCAGAAAGCCGAAGGAACTTTGTAGCTAGGAGATTAAATAAAAAATATTTTATTTAATTTTTATTTGTCGACTTTTCGGTCGTCACGACCTTCATTAGGGCAAATAATTGTCAACAATACACGATCTTTTATTTTTTACTTTCTCGTATAGAGAAAGTTATGTAATCGTAAAAAAATTCGACTTCGAGATTTTGATGTTTCTCCACGTTTTAGACCTCCCTGAGTCCAAAAATACCATTTTTGGCATTATGTCTGTGTGTGTGTGTGTGTGTGTGTGTAAACACGATTGCTTAAAAACCAAAGCAGCTAGATCGATGAAATTTGGTATATGCTCCTTACACTAAAATTGTAGATTTCTATCAACTTTTGGAGTAAATACGTCACTTGGAAGTAGTACTTTACTTAAAAAGTTTTTTCAAAAATTTTGAAATTTTCAATTTTTTTTGTTATATTATGATAAAATACTCTATTTTAAAAAGTTTTTATTCTTTGACATTTTTTCGAAAACTGAATAGTTTTTGAAATAATCAAAGAAGAAATAGAAAATTTTCGTTAATTTTGATAAAAAATCAAAACAAAATCATACAGGTGTCATTAATAAAAAGGGTAAATATAAACAAATGAATTTGTGAAACAAATGAATTTGTTTATATTTACCCTTTTTATTAATGACACCTGTATGATTTTGTTTTGATTTTTTATCAAAATTAACGAAAATTTTCTATTTCTTCTTTGATTATTTCAAAAACTATTCAGTTTTCGAAAAAATGTCAAAGAATAAAAACTTTTTAAAATAGAGTATCTTATCATAATATAACAAAAAAATTGAAAATTTCAAAATTTTTGAAAAAACTTTTAAGTAAAGTACTACTTCCAAGTGACGTATTTACTCCAAAAGTTGATAGAAATCTACAATTTTAGTGTAAGGAGCATATACCAAATTTCATCGATCTAGCTGCTTTGGTTTTTAAGCAATCGTGTTTACACACACACCCAGACGTAATTCCAAAAGAATATACGAGAAAGTCTCGGGGAAGTCAATCCCCATATTTTAAATAATTATTAATTATTAATTTTTTAATTATTATTAATTAATAATTATAAATTTATTTAATCTCCTGGCTGCAAAGTTCCTTCGGCTTCCTGATTAAATCTCCACAGCCATAAGACATTAAAATGCTTTTTAAAATGTTTTGCTATTGAAATCTTCTGAAGACCACTCTTGTACTTTATAGGAAAAATAGGAGAAATGATTGCTAACAAAATATAAATATTTTCTATACTTTTACATCTTGAAATTGGAATGTACCGTACTGTCGGAAACTAAATATATGTCGACACAAAAAATCTGGTGGAACAAGCACAAAACACAACTTCCAATTACCGAAGGTAAGAGAAAATTGTGTGCTGTGCGACCAATCACACCAGATTTTTATAAATATTCTCTCTGTATGCTCAAAAAAATTTGAAAATATTTTAAGTGAATCTACAAAATTTTTAACCATAAGTAAATATTACTTTCCCTCGCAAGGTTAAATTTGAAATTTTAATACGTGTATAAATAGATCTTAGATCTAGCAAGTTACTTATAGAGAAAGGCATTATCTTAGAAAGAGAGGCTTTTAGCTTAGCTATTATTTGAATTATACTAAGTACACATTAAGTTAATACGTTTATTCCATTTAGATAGCTCCTTAGAAGCGATTCGGTTATCAAAAATTAATATCATCTTACTAATTAGTTACGAGTTATATGAATGTTCCGTCCCATTCTATTTCACCTAAGAATAAATAAATTTTTTTAATGGAACGTTTGTTAAAATTTAGATAATGTATTTAAAAAAAAAAAATTTTTATTTTAAACTTGGAATTTAAGTGGATCATAAAATATGTATGGTAGCTTATATCAATATATGTATTATAGCTCTCCTCCCTCTTTGAAGAGATTTAATTAAGTGCCCTCTGCTCTTGTTTTAATCAGGTTCAAATCTCCAATTAATAAATTCGATATTCCCTTCGCACAACTCTGAGACATGTTCAACTAAGGAAACTATGAAGAACTTATTTAATTCAAAATACTTTATAAATTTTTAATAAAAATTCAAAGGCATCTTTGAACTTTGAGAGATCTTATTAATTATTAACCAAGCAAAGTAAATTTAAAAAAAAAGACAAAATATTTCAGTGAAATTTAAAACAAGAAAGATCATTTTTATTCAAAATAAACTGAATTAGAGAAAAAAAATTAAATATTTATTAATTTTAAATTCTCTTCCCCCCCCCCCCTCACCAAGGCGGAATGGTTAGAGATGTTGACAAATGTCAATATTGATAATCTAAAAGTCAAAGGGAGTGGTTTCGGGCCTCAGGTAGTCGCGTGAATTTATTTAAAACATTTGGATACCAAATAGAGCGAATATAGGCCTATATTGTTATTAATATTAAGTATCGTTAAAAGTCTAAATGGTCGCCCTCGGACTTGGTGTAGGGGTTAGCGTGTTAGCCTCGAATGCCAAAAGTCGATGGTTCGGACCCCAGGCAGTCCGATGATTTTATTTAAACCATTTGGATACTAAATGGCTTAAATAAGAATGCCTGGACCCCGAATATGTATATTAATTAATAACGGATATCATCAAAGTCTTATATGGCCTGAGTTGCCGAAAAGACTGTCTGAATGTGAGAGTGAGTGCGAATGAGAAAAAGTGTGAGTGTTTAAAAAAAAGTCTAAAAGGCCTAAGATGCCGAGTAGACTTTAAAAAACTTATATTTTTCATAATTTTTTAAATTATTAAATTTTTACCAAATACCCATCGATTTCGATTTCAGGACTACTTTATATAACATGTTAAATATATTTTTATTTAACAAATACGGTATAAAAATATGTTGTTTTTTAGGCGAAATATATTGAAACCAGGAAAAAAAACCCTTGAGATGAGGAGACAAAATAAAATTTAAATTAGTTGATATATAGGAGATGGATGAAGTTTCTAATTAAGTTAAAGGAATTAATTAACAAATAAAAAAATAATAAGCAAATTCCTATCCCTACTTATTAAAATTAGTTAAGAATAAAATGATCTTCAAGAATAGACTGTAATTTATATTAAAAGTAAAAATTTATAATAGAAGTAAAGAAAAGGAAAAAATATATTGGAAAAATATTTGAAGAAGAATTCGAGAAATGACGAAATTAAAACCAGCAGATCTAATAGTGACATATTTATTTTATTATTTGGAAATATTTCAAAGCGAAAAAACGCCAAACGGTCAACTGCTTACCTAAGGCACCTCCAAATGTGAATTTTATTGCCAACATTTTTAATTTTTGGTTAAAGGTCAATATCCTCATTATGGTGAGCCCAAAAAATCGACTATTTTTTTTTTTTTGTTAACTTCCGACACTGAAAAATTGGTCCCTGGCACCTTTAAAGAAATGCTCTCTAAAGATGAACTCTTAATTTTAATAGGAAGGTTCATACTTGATCGTACCGAAAATTTCTATTCACCTATTTTGTAGCAAATTGAACGCTCTACAAAAAAGATATTTTACAATTTTTTCATAACTCTTACCGTTTAGAAGATATCGGAGGTCAAAGTTTGAAGAATTTAACAAAAATGTATTTTTTACTTCTAAATTTTACCACTCCTAGAAAAATAAATAGGGGCCAAATAAATAAAAAAAAAGATAAATAAATAAGGCCTTTTATAAAATGTGGAACATATATTTCTGTAGGAAATTAAAAGCTCTACAAAAATGGTCTTCTGTGGTGAATCAATTTCTCTAACCAATTAGAAGATAGGCCTATTCGTATTTGCATCCCAGTCTTTTCGGCAACTTAGGGTATATAAGACTTTACGATAACCGTTATATATGAGATAATATCTGTTTGGGGTCTAGGCATTTTTATTTAGGCCATTTGTTATCCAAATGGCTTAAATAAAATCATCGGACTGCCTGGAGTCCGAACCCGCGACGTTTGGTATAGAAGGCAGGCACGTTACCAACTACCCCAAGCCCGGGGGCAATGAGTAATTTGAACTCATCTCTTTTATTCAATTCCGAGGAGGAGAATATATTTCTTTTATAAAAAAAAACATCTTTTTTTTATTCTTTTTACTTTTTCATATTCTGCTCCCTTTATTCTTTGTCTTCTATAATTTTTTTTTATTAAATTATTAAAGACATAGAGAAAATTTCAGATGAAATATTTAATGATACTTGATGTATATATATAATACCGTAATCTTATTATAAAATACATTTATTAAATTTAAAAGGGTGGAAGATATTTCTGTAACAGACAGAGAGATCTTTGCGAACTGCACTCGTTAGAAGACCCTTTGTATTAAAAGAAAGGTCAGAGAGCTGGGTTTATAAAATATTATATAAAAGCAACACCTGAAGTGGGCTCCATTACTCATGTAACGCTACTGACCGGGAGCGCCTGCTGATTATGCAAAATGTTTCCCAGTAAAGATAAAAGTTTTGCCTATTTATTGGAGCATATTTTAAATTAAACAAATTAACTCACCGGTAAAAAAAAACGCAACGCTTTGTTTTTATTAAGAATGCTTATTCTAACTTACTTTACCTTAAAGATATTGTAATTTATTAAACATTTTATTGATATAAAATATCTTTGGTTTGGGAACCATAAATTTGGAATTTCCAATTTCAAGCAACTTGACACTGACATTTAAAGAAAGGGCTTTTCAATTCTAAAAGGGGCATTTTAGAATCAAATTCTAAATCTATGCCTAAAAGCATCTGACCTTTGAGGAATTGAATAAAACCCAGAAATGCGATATATTGATGAACATTTTAATTACTTTAAAAATAATTGAATGTATAATCCTCTATAAAATACTGAAATGTTATAATGTTAGGTTGGAGTAAAAAAAAATCTACGTATAATTTTGATGATTAGATTTCAGCCTAAATCTAATTAACTGGATGGCGTGTATAAAACAATTTTAAATGCGTGTTTAGCTAATAAGGTTATGGAAAAAAAATTTTTTAATAAAAATGTGATATCTGATAAATTTTTTATTCAACCAAAATTCAATTAGTTAGCACCTCTTTATGTTAATAGAATATTATTGTAATAAGATAATAAAATAGGTTAATAAAGATTCATTCATTTCGACAGGTTCACAACCTGACAGTAGGGAAGAAATGCAATTCCCAACTTGCGTAACAATGCCACAATACAAAAAAATCAACCTTTGCCTTCAGATTTTTAACACATATTTCTAAAATTTTTATTTATGAAAATCAATGTCGATTACATACCGGTATACCTATTGAATATTTAAAACATTTTATTATTATTGTACTATTATCATCAATATATTTTTTTTTATTTTGGCTTCTATTCAAGAATATTAATATTTTTTTTTAATTCCATCCTATGCTATTAAAACTCGACAAAGATTGACAAAAAATTTTGATTGATTCAGGAAAATAAAAATATATAAAAAATAATATCGAATGTTTTCATTTGAAAATGAAAAAACAATACTAGAATGGAGTTGCATTCAATAAAGTACTTTGCGGATGACAAGTTGAGTAACAATGAGTATTGAGTTCATATAAACACATTCTATTTACTTTATTGTTAGTCAATAGAAATTAAATTTTATTGATTAGGAAGGGAGAGAAATACATGACCATGAAGTATTAGCCAAGATTCTTGATTAATATAGTTTATAGCATCAGGAATTGTGGAACGATCTGCATCCACTACTTGGCATGAAGTTTATTTTTAGTAAATATCTATCTAAATATTCCTACCATAATCAAAGAAAAAAAAATTAATTAACAATTTTTTATTATTTTTGAGAGATTTAATTATCTTTTTAATAATATTAATTAGCTTTGATTTTTCATAAGACAGAATCCAATGCTTTCCAATGGGAAAATTTGAGAAAACGAGTATTTTTTTTGATTAATTTGATTTCGAAATTCCGACGGAGAGTTGCCCAAACATAGCGTGACAGACGGACACTCCATAATTATATATATAGATTTAAATTTGTCAATTTTGAAACGTTAAAATCAAATAACATTCACTCAATCAATATATCTCTAGACATTTCTAAAAATAAGACCCAAATTGACAATATACAAAAAATTGCTTTAATCTGACTTTGATTGATGGGTAAATAATTGGTGTGAATTTTTAAAATAAATATTTTACATAAAAATATATAAATATTTTATTGTCACTGTTAAAGCTACCAGTAATCCAGTATATTTATTTACTATACGCCTATATGTATACATGTATTTACCGTCAAAGCGAGAATAAATATTAATGTAATTATGCCTAATCAAAAACCAAAAAAATTAAAAAAATAAAATTAATTCTACGTCAGTCCCTGAACCTATTTATTTTCAATTAAGGTTTTTACCATAAAAGCAATAATAAATAAATAAATCTAATGCAAATGACACATACTCTCGTATATAAGTTTTCGTAAAGTTATATATTTCGAGTAGCTCAAATGCATATATCTGGGATTATGAATATATTCTACTCCCGCACGCAACCATCATTGCATAAACAATCAGACCTAACAATATACATATATACTAGTCATTTACTCAAAATATTAAATATTACATTTATGTATATAGTGAACTAGTTGTTCAAATGACTCTGAGCAAAAAGATTTTTTGAACATGCATGGTTCCTAAATGAAACCCGAAACCTTTCCCGATAAATGAATATAGACGTAAGAGAAAGTAAAAAAAGAATTTTAGAAGTAATTTTATTAAAAGAATTTGCAAACTCGTATAGACAATTATTTTAACTCTGGAGAAATTCATCAAAAATGTGAATTTTTAATTTTGGTTAACTACCTTCTAATTTAACACGAACAAATTCCTACAATATATTTTTTGCAAAAAATAAAGATCAAATTTAAATGAAGTAAAAATTTCGGTATAAATCTATAGAATCCGATGAATTAAAAATTAAAATTTATAATAAAAAAATCATAAAATGAAGAACCTAGATGTTGAATACATTTTTAGCACTCAGGGGCAAAATCAGGAATTTCTCTCGCTCTTAAAATTTTAATAACGCTTTAATCAATCATATTTTATGACAGTAGTTATTGACATCTCATGGCTTGAAGGGACGACTATCGAGTATGAATTATTTTCAGAACGAGTAAAGCTGAATGTATCATGATGATGATCAAGAGGATGAAAAAAGTAATAATAAAAGAAAAAAATAAAATAAAAATGATTAAATTAAAAAGGAATCTGGGTAAAGTGCGTGGGAGGACGGCTTGGGCGTGTATTGATCATTTGCCTGGCCTGTAATGGCAAGGGCCCCCCCCAACCCTGCACCTTAACTCCAAATACCCGCCGCTACTCACCCTTTTTGATTCATGCGCACAAAACTGGACTGGTTATGAGATCAACAAATCAAACTCTAAACATACTCTATATATATAACGAGAGTGTTCAAATTTAATTTAATAATACATTAATAATTAAAAGAAACAACGGATAAAAGTGAAATTAATTTTTAATAAAAGTCTTCCTATCATTTACCTCAATAAATTCCGTATTAAAAGAGAAAAAAGATATTTAAAGTTGTTGGAGAGAGAAAAAAAAGAATGTAAATTAAATAAATATACCGATATTAAATATTTTTGTCGACATTTTCTAAATAACACTCAAATGGGATGATAATAATTTTAATTTTATCTTAGAAAGCACGTGCAGTACTTGAAGTCTATCTAAGTTTACCAGGTAACTATACCACTTACTTGCTCAATGTACTAATGGACGGATTTTTAGTTTTTTACTTTCTCTTACCTCTATATATATGTTAATATATATAGAAAGAGAAAGTATTGGATTCATGTCAAAAATTCGATGTCGAGATTTTGATGGATCTTCACGTTTTGAGGTCCCCTGAATCCAAAAAAGTGGTTTTCGCGACATGGTCTGTCTGTGTGTGTGTCTGTGTGTCTGTCTGTCTGTGTGTGTGTCTGTGTGTGTGTGTGTGTGTTCAATTTTAAGCATGAAGGAATTGAGCTAGGAGGTTGAAATTTCATATTTAAGTTAAATACCTCCCGGGACCGGAAAAATAAGCTTTTAATCAAAATCGGCCAAAGAGTACTAGTACTTTACTGATGTACTTTTTCAGTTTTTTTCGATTTTCTCAAAATTCGCTCTAACGATTTTGATTAAAATTCAAAAATCAATTATTTTTTAGATGCTCTTTCAAATGTATATTCTCGTTTTGCCCTCAAAATTGTTTGAAGCACACTTTACTCTTGTGCTTCATAGGAAAGATAGGAGAAATGGTTGCCATGGTAACAAAATATAAATATTTTCCCATGTTTATAATTTTAACATCTTAAATTTCTAATATATTGGCGGAAACTAAATATATTTCGACACAAAAAATCTGGTGTGACAAGCACAGAACACAACTTTCGATTACCGAAGGTAAGAGAAAGTTGTGTGCTGTGCGCCAGTCACACCAGATTTTTTTTATATAAGAGGTAGAGAATTTTCCGGGGTGGTTTGAGATAATCATTATTTCAGATTAAGGATAGGGATACGATACCAGCAATCAAGTACTCATATGAGCAAAGTATCGAAAAAAAATAATCGAGTAAAAAAAGTACTAGTATTCGTGTCCCTACCTGTTGAACAAAAAAGTCATCAATTTCACATTTGTAAATTTTCAAGAATGCAAAATGATAAAATTTTATAGAGATTTTTATAAATCGACTCGCACAATATATAAATATTTTGTAAAAATGTGATGAAAATTTCCTTCCCACTTGTAAAAATTTTGAACAAAACAATTTTTTGGTTGTGACTTCAAGCCATTTGTGCAATTTTTTGTGCAAAATTTTTGCAAATGTGTCCCTTAACTTGTGAGCAAATGGCTTGAAGTCACAACCTTTTTTTTTGCCCAATGGCTCTTGGCTAAATAAGTTTATAAACAAACTCATTCTATAATTAACATTAATAAAAAGGTTTGCCAGAGATAAAGCATTAGCTTTTGGTACCAAAGTTCAAGGGTTCGCATCCCGTCTCATGAGACAAAAATTTATTTCAATGGATTGCTACCAATCCACTTGAAATAAATAGAGACGGGGTCTAAATGACCTTCGAAGCCGAAAAAAGACCATCAATGAAATAAAAAAAAGAAGTTTACAGATATTTTTTTTTTTTAATAATAAAATCCGATCAGAGTAATGGCTACTTAAAAAAAATGTATTTTAAAGTTTTACTTTTATTTTATAAGTATTATATTGTATAGCTTTATTTTCTTATAAAGGGGCCTATTATAAAAATTAATAAATAATAAAATACATATAAAATTTCACCTTATAAAGAATGTTCTAAAATACTTTTGATAACGATAGTATTAATATAAGTATGAAACGTGTTTTCAATTTATTTTTATTTTTATTACTATTTATTCTTTAGTTAATATAATAATTCTTTTTAAACCCTCTCTAAAAAAAAACATGGAATTTTTATGAATAGTTTTTAAAATAGACCATAATTTTATTTTTATTTACTCTTTCATTGAATTATCATTTGAAACATTTTTCTTTAATATTTCATATATTTTAACATTGGTACTGGCCAAATGCTTTTTGAGCGATGCCATAGGGGTGAGGTAAGAAGAAAAAAAAATTTTATATAATTATTATTATATGGGCGCACCAGCTACCAGAGTCATTTATTTGCGTTCCTAATATATCAATAATAATAATAATAATAATAATTTTTCAGGTAACATTTTACGCTTTTTAATCTGAAAGAGAATTAATTACATTGGAAGATTCGGCCTCATCCTGAAAATTCTCTTTTTGAGTGAATTGAATTTTGAGTTTCAATGATTTTGGGAGTATATTCTTCTATGATTTATTTTTTTCTTTTTATTTCGTTAAGGTCTTTTTCGGTCTCAGAAGCCATTTAGAACCCGTTCCTATTTATTTCAATTGCTTGGTATCCAATTCAATTGTCGCCTGAGACGGGATGCGAACCCCCATATTATTTTATTTAAAAAAATATATTCCTTTAAATTATTTTATAATTAAGCAGAGAAATTCAATTTAACTTATTGAATGTGAAAGTAAGTTGGTTGCCTATTCCACGGGAGAAAGCTGGTAATGTTATTTACCGTTTTATTCAAATTTGAGAAAAAATCCGAATTCAAGATGTTAATTAATATCTTTTGTAAAGTGATGTGACTAAGCATAAGCACAACAAAAATATTCATCCAACTGTCTAGGATCCGAACCCACTCTTCTTGACCTTTCAGGTTATCAATATTTGTATTGGTCACTCACTATCATTAACTTCTCTACGGGGTGAGGGGTATTTCAACTTGCAAATAAAGAAGAATTAATAAAATATTTTTGTTGAGTGTTTTCTTTAAAAAAAAAGTAAAAATTATTTAATTAATTTTTAACAAAAAGGCTTTTAGTTAAAATCCACCTAACCAAAATCCTTAGTAAATTAGAAGCTTTTTTACGCTCTTTCTTTAAAAACTCTTGTTTAATTGAATTTGCCACATTTTCCAGTTGAATTTCTTGTTAAAATCTTCCAAGATAAACCTAGTTAGTCTGTGGTCCTCTAAATCGGAATTAGGGTGCGATCTTTAATCGTTTTTAGCGGCTGTGACTTCCGCTTCCTCCCTTCTCTTTCTCTCTCTTTCTCTCTTCTCTTGACTTCGTTTCATTACTCGCCAAAATTTAACCAGAGGTTCTTGAAGAACATCCGTTCCCTTTAAACTATTTACTTAATTTTTCGATGTTAATTAACAGTTGAATATCAAAGTAGTAGATTATATGAAATAATAACAAATTATAATGAAAACAACATCAAATATTTTAGTTTATTATAGGTGATATATCATATAAGTTCAGGGATGACTGAGATGATGGACCTCGGTAGTTTTTTCTTTTGATAAAATAGGAAAAAAACTAAAAAAGTATTATTCATCAGTAAAGTACTAGTACTCGAAGTATCCCAAAGACAAAACCTAGCTTAATTTCATATTGGTACTTAAAATTTGAAATAAATCAGAGTGAATTTTTGGGAAAATTGAAAAAAATAAAAAAGTAAATCAGTAAAGTACTAGTACGCCTGGCTTCCCAAAGACGAGATTAATCGCACTTTGTTTTGTATGCCTCAAATAGGAAATATTTAAAATTTGAAAAAAAAAGGAAAAAAGGGAAATAGTGAGAAAAGTGAAAAAAACTAAAAAAAGTACTAGTACTCAAAAGTTCCCAAAGAAGTAACCTAGCTTCATTCATTTGTTTTTATACCGCGAATAGTAAATATTTAAAATTTGAAAGAAATTATTCAAGGGAATTCCGAGAAAAAAAAGAAAAAACGAAAAGTAAATCAGTAAAGTAGAGTCTACTAGTATCCGAATTTTCCAAAAGATGAGACCTAGCGTAAGTTCATAAATTGGTGCTGGAAATAGTATATATTTAAAATTTGAAAAAAATCGTTAGAGTCGTTTCGAGAACTGATGTGCTGACAAACAAACATAAATTGCTCGTTTAATAGTATAAGATAAGATGAGATTAGGAAAAAAAATATAAAAAAAATTTTAAAACAACAACAAAATTTTAAAACAACAATTTTATAAATGTACTAAAAAGAGAAAAATAATTTTGTATAAGTTATTTAAAATTATATTAAAAATAAATGTATGTTAGGCCTACTAAAACTAAAAGCGTTGGGCGCCAAATTTGTAAATCTTAATTGTATTAATAGGGCTTATATATATATAATATGTTTTATGAATACTTTTTTATACCTTAGACTTGACGGGTAGTTAGGCCAAACAGTTAGAAAAGTGACTCAAATGTACTAGTTAGATTAATTTTTTTAATGTAATTATGTATTGGAGTATTAAGGTTAGTGAATCCTCTGCAATGGAAATTACGAGAGATTGTAAATTTGCGCGCCCAACGCTTTTAGTTTTAGTAGGTCTAAGATAGCAGTATATTCATTTTTAATATAATTTTAAAGAACTTATACTAAATTATTTTTCTCTTTTTAGAACATTTATAAAAGCGTTGTTTTTTAAATTTTTTTATTTTATTTAACTCTTTTTAGTTTTGGTAATAAAATATTAATACATATGAGATATATACATATAATAATATACATATACAATAAGTCAATTTGTTTATTAAAATAGGAGAAATTTTGATTATAAAATTTATCCCCTCTTTTTTTGATCGGCCGCCAAATTGAAATTAATTAATTTAATAAAATTAATAAAATGTAATATAGTCAAAACAAAATTGACGAAGAGAGAGGCCCCTATTATTTGAAAATACCTCCACCGTTTCGTCCTAAAACAAATATTTGCCTAATAATAATAGTTTGTATTTATTTTATATAACAATAGTGCTACGGATAAACACACTGACTAGATTAAATAAATATATTGGTTGTAATTAATTTTCTCTCAGAAGCCTGTTGCTTATCACCCACCCACACACTCTACCTTCTGTGGCCATTTATTAATCAAAGGTTAGAAGGATCAAGGACAAAACTAATTACATATACATTCTGAAAACATTAATTAAATATTTTTTTAGAATGGGAAAAACAATTATGCAAATTAGAATCGGAAGAATTCACTAATCCACTAAATTATTGATTTGCCATAATTGTAGGGCTACCAATCAATTGAGCAAAATTATTTAATGGAATAGGAAATAAATTTTCGTTATAATATTATATAATAAACAAATCGTAACCCCTTGAAATAAAGCTCTTACTTCATGGTCTTGCACACACTTGAAAATAATAAAGAAATAAAGAAAGATTTTAAGTTTTGTGGGACTGATAAATAAGATCTTCTGGAATCAAAATTGATAATTTCTATGATTTTATATAATTTGGAATGCAAAATTTTTTAAATAGCATTGCTCCAAGCAATTGTTTATTTATTTTTTAATTCTATTTTCCACTTTTCAGATATTTTCTCTCTACATTGTGTGGTCCAGTTGTTTATTACTATAATATTTGCTCAAAATGAGATTTCATGCTTAGGTAGGTTTACTATCTCTTTCCCTTTCTATCTCTCTTAACAGAGTCTGCTTATTTACATTTTTATATTGTTATGAATAAAATATAAGAGGCTGGGTCAAAAGGATCCAGAGACAGCGTCTCTCTTATTTCTGTACTTGAGCCCTAGGTTTATTTATTTATAAGGATTCTTTTTGCTTAATGCAAGATTGGAGTCTAATAAAACATCTTAGGTAATTATTGTAAAAATTAACTCTAAAAAAATTAATTAGTTTTAAATTCATTTTTAATTTGTCAACTAGTTATGGCTGGATAAACAATTTTATATAAATTCTGTTTATGCATCCGTCTCAAAAATTGATTTCAAATGGATTGGCTACCAATGGCTGAATGCACACCAATTGAGCAAAAACGTGTTTGCCTAAGACTGTTTTTTCAATGCTTTCAATGCTTTTCTATGGGTCAACGTACACCGTGGAGACAAAACACAATTGGACATGATTCGACATCATTGAACAAAATGTTTTTGCCATTGAGCATTTTTGTTCAATCGGTGTGCGTTGGCATTGAGCAAAATATTTTGTCATTGAGCGTTTTGCTCAATCGGTGTGTGTTGGCTTTGGACAAAATGTTCTGCTATTGAACAAAAAATGCCAACGCACAACGATTAGGCAAAAATGCTCAATGGCAAAACATTTTGCTGAATGGAAAAACATTTTGCCTAATCGGTGTGCGTTGGCATTGAACAAAACGTTTTGTCCAAGAGCGTTTTGTTCAATTGGTGTGCGTTCAACCAATCATTTGAAATAAATAATCCCTATTTATGAGGTTTAAATGGCGGAAAAGACCTTAAAATAAATTAAAAAAAAAAAACTTTCTCTCTTTATAGTTTCTGAGATATTGTGGTACTGTCAGAGGATCGATAATTATATAGATAGATTTTATTGTATTGTATGTATGATGTACATTGTATAAATTAATATGAAACTAATATAATTAAATTCAAACCGATTGAAACACGATTCGATTAGGAAAATTAAACATTTATAAGTTAAAAAAAATGGTGAATATATATAAAATGGTATGATAATAATAACGTGGAAGTAAAATTATATGATTGGGCCAGGTGTGTACATCAAAAAAAAAAATTTAATGAAGATTTTCATATTTCACAGCCATAAAACATCAATTTATTTTCATATTTTTTGATTGAGTCCCAACGGACCCGGAGCCCGAGGAACAACAAAGGAAATATAGGTAAGCTATTGGTTCTACTCGTAAATTAAAAGAAATGTATCCAACTTTTGTTAGCCTTTGATAGCTATAAAAAATTGATGATGTTAGAGGGTAAAGGGGCCAGCGCCGGTAGTGAGTCTCCCGAAATGAAACTTTGGGGATTTAAAAATATTATAGTGTGGGGGGGGGGGGGATGTATGGAATAAGTTTTCAAATGTGAGTTCACCCGGAAATTAAACATATACTCCACACCGGAAAGTAGTATGGTAAGAGTTGTTATTAAAATATTTATTAATACAGAGAGAGTGAAATGATAAAAGGCAAGTAATTTTTTTTCATTTGTTAATTTCGGTAGGTCTACTTATCTTTTTCAGATAATCGAGATAATATTATATTCAGGGGCTCGAGGGTCTTATCCGTTTTCACAAAATATTATATTTTTTTAAAAACAATTATTAATTAATTCACCGTGCAGCGCGGAATTAAAAACAAGGACAGAAGATTATCTGATTTTTATTCACTCTGTTGTCAAGCACACCGCTTATTAAAAAATATTGGGAAGCATTAATTAAGATTTTTTTTATGCCCTAGAAAATTAGTTATGCCATTTTTCTCGCTCGGTCCTATTTTTTAATGAAACATTATGAGATAAGTAATCTTTATAAGAAGCTTTTATGCATAATTGTTCAAAGTTTAGTGGCCAAAACTTTGAGAAACAATATTAAGGACACTTCTCTAAGAAGCAATATTTTTTAAGCATATAAATGACTAATTAGAATATAATTTACATTCAATAATGGCTTAGAACAGCGTTTCCCAAACTGTGAGGCGCGCCTCCCTAGGGAGGCGCGGGCTAGCCTAAGGGGAGGCGCGAATATTAGCCACAGCGAGAAAATTTTCAAATTATTGCTAGTTTTATAAATAAAATAACAAATAAGAATAAATTTAAAAAAAAATATTTTATACATTTATATTTTTTAGCATTTTTGTTTTTGTATTATTTTATAAAATGAATGGGGGAGATAAGATTAAATATTTTTAAGGGAGGCGTTGTAACATAAAGTTTGGAAAACACTTGCTTAGAAGGTTTTAGGAATTATTATTTATAACAACTATAAAAGAAAACGAAAGAGAAATCGAAATATTTTTGAAAAAGATCGTAAGCAATTATTATATAATCTTATAGATCAGGGATGGTGAACCTTTTGAGACGTGGCACAGTGGTCTAGAATGAAAAAAGTTGGCCAAAAATCGAAAAAGTTTTAGATTTGATTGAAAATTGGTATATAATCGTTTTGGCATATGTCGCTCATTACAAATTTTATAATATTTATATAATTTAATAAATTGCAGTGGCGGATCATATATGGCGGATCACTCGTCAAATATTGTTGGATATATAAAATTATGCAAAATGTTGGTCCAAACATTTAAGAAACGTGTTCAAGACCTATTCACATCGTTTAGTATAATCTCAAACAGTTCTCGACCAGTTAGATTATTTTATCAATCCGTTTTTGTTTCATGATGATATATATTTTTAAAAATATATAAAAAGTAAAGAGATTAAATAAAAAACTTTTATTTAATTGAAATAAGAAAAATTATATTTATTCACAATAATATTTCGAAAATGTAATAATACTTTGCAATAAGACACTATAAATTTATTCAAAAAAAATAAAGCTCGTAGACTAACAAAGAGTCTGCCTGCCGCGGCTCAAAAATAGACATAATGCTATCTAAATTTAAAATAAAAATACATTTCTCAAATAATAAGCTGTTATTTGACTAAAAAATAATAACAATTATATTTCTACACAATAATATTTCAACAATATGAAATAAGAATTTACGGCGTATAGGGTGAATATAAAAAAAGCTCTCTCGTCGTTTATTTTTAACCTCAAAATTAGGGGGGCAAATATTTTTTGCAGATTCTATTACAAAACATCTTAAACTATATATTCTATATCTCAGTTTCGTGGGCCCCGCTGGGTTCATAACTTTTTGGCTATTTGAAGGAAAAAGTTTTTACAAAAAAAAACCATTATGAAAACGCAACTTTGAACTCATGTAGCGTCTGGAACTATAAAAGATATCTCACTTTCCTTTTGGAATTACAAGGGGCCCGAATTAGGGGGGGGGGGGGGAAATGTCGTCGGGGGGGGGGGGGGACAGGGCGTTCTGGATTGGGAAAAACTTTTTTTTTTTATGGGTAGAGGGATTAAAAAACCCAAAAACCCCCCCCTTTTTATATTATTTTTTTTGGGGGCCCGCGCCCCCGCCCCCCCCATGCATCAACTCTCCCTCTACAAGATTTTATGGGACTGAAGTCATTCTGAGACTATCATTTTTTCGATTTTTGGCCAACTTTTTTCAAATCTAGACCACTGTGCGTGGGTCAAATTTTCTTCATATTTTTTTTAGTACTAGCTCGTGGGTCACAAATATCCATTTGCATCAGAATTAAGTTAAACAATTTTTAACTGAGTATTTTTAAAATTAAACATCAACTTGTCTTCAAAGTTTCTGTGAGTAGCAATTGTGAGTCAGATAAAAAGCTTGCATGGGTCAGTGTCTGACCCACGAGTCATAGGTTCGCCATCACTGTTATAGATAATTAGAGTCCGATCGAAATAAAATTTTCGGCCGAAACCGAAACTTGTTTTAAACGAGGACTAAATGTAGATAACGACAATTATCACCTCCGATAATAGCTTTAAACCAAGCCGAATAAATATCAATATTAAATATTGAATAATAAAAAATTAAAGAAAAGACCATTAACAGTCAATGTGAAAATTAAACTCAATCATAAAACCCAAGAAATTTTGAGACGTTTTTCCTATTTCCCAAATTATAATAAAAAAAAAGCTTCCTCGTTAAATGCGAATATACTTTAAGAGTATAATGGATATATAGGAAAGCTTTGGTGACATTCAAATTTCTATCTTTAAAACTTTTTCGATCAATCACTTGCAATTCTTAACATCAAGTTAGAAGATTGATCATTGTTCTCTCTATTATTTGTTTCCTTCTACATAAATAAAGTTCTACCATCTAACACTAATTTTTATTTAGTGAGACAAAGATTCAAATAAATGAGAGCTTTTAAATTTAATTTGCAGAGAAAGAATAAAAATTTAAATTCTTTTTTTTTTAAGGAGTTAATATACGGCGATCGGGGCGTATATAGAAATTTTTTCGGGGGGGGCCGAACTCAAAAATTTTTCTGTGGAAAATTTTTTTTTAAGAAACTATACTTTTTTCACACGAAATTTTTTGCGGAACATTTTTTTCTATTGCGGAACCAAAGTAGTCCATCCTGCGGAAAAATTTGTTGCGCTGATGTCTATATCCCTATATATGTATATGTGTTTGGGAAATTTCGGGGGGGCCCGAGCCCCCTCGCCCCCCCTTATATACGCCCCTGACGGCGATCCTTATTTATTAACTCAAGACTTGTTTTTATGACTGGAGAACGAATTAATTTTTCAATGTATTTTAACTTTTCTGCGGACATGACTTTAATTTTCCAATATACTGTATTTCCGACGGGGAACTTGAAATTATAATTTATGATAATAAAATATGTTAGGTGACGCACACGGGCTGACCAATAAAAGAAATAAAAAGGGGTTTATTTCTTTAGCGAACATTCGGCCCCCGGACCCCCCAAACTTTTTGGACCGCGCGCGGAGGAAGCGGGGCCCCCCCCCCGGGAAGCAGTAGCGTAAATAGGTGGGGGCGAAAGGGGGCGCTCGCCCCCTCCTCGACCCCGCCACAGGCGCATCAAGCCTTTGGCGCCCCTCGATACCGACATAGGCGCCCTAGGGCATCTAAGATATAGCCCATGGATGGTGATTTTATCATATTCTTTTACGGCTTTTTACCTAAATCTCCGGCTTTTTTTTTTAATTTCATAAAAAATTCATTGTATATCACAAATCCGGAGAAAAATTACCAAAAAAAAGGTCGAACGAGATTCGAATACTAAAAAAAGGTAGAATGAGATTCGTATGGCCTACTAAAAAAAAGGTCGAACGAAAAACGGCGCCCTAGTTGAGCTTCGCCCCCGCCCTCAAAGGCTAGTAAACTAATAAAAAATTGCTGAAAATTTAGCGTTTTCTTTCTCAAATAAACCAACTTCAGCAACACTACTTAATGAAAATATTTCTATCTTAAATTGTCTTTATTTGAATTGACTACAAATCATTTGAAATCAATAGGGGTGGGGTCGAAATGGCCGAAAAAGACCTTAATGAAAAAAAATTTAATTCACAAAAAAAAAATATTTTTCTCCAATTTCGGGGGGAGGGGTAATTGCCCCCCCCCCCTTTGTATACGCCCTTGTGTCTGGCTCAGCAAGAAATATTATTTCTGAATTTGCCCCGCCTGCTGAAAAGTTTGGCCAAAGATGCCGAAAAGATAAAAAAAAATATATATATATACGCCATTTAAAAAGAAGGAACAGAAAAAGTTTCAAATAATATTTACTCAATTCAAAGTTTTACTTGATTATCCTTACGTTTTCACTTTGTTTATAAAGATAATTACACCCTTGAGTTAATTTTTATTAATTACATCTGATACATATGAAATTAACATGCAAACAACAAACTTTTTTTTGTTCGCTTTTAAATATTATTAGTTTAAATTTATTCTTTAAATAAATTTATGCTTAATATTTGAATGACTAGCCGACCTAGTTTTAATTATGAGATTTGATATTGAGTAGAGTCTTGTTAATCCGGACTTCGATACTCCGGCTAATCTGGCGTGTGGAAAAGCCATTTCTTCGGGATATTGAAGCAAAAACAATGGGTAATTTAAGAAAACAAAGTGTCATTACAGACTTTAAAGAGATAAATATTAAATTCTGCATTAGGCCTATATTAAATATTTCGGATAATCCGGCATTTTCAGAAATATTTAGGCTTATTATTTAATCGCCACCTGTATTGAATAGATTTTATATTCAAAGATATTGAATTCTCTAAATAAAATTTAGTTTATATTTGATCTTTCTTTTACCTATATTAACAAATATATAAATATATAGAGGGAAAAAAGTATTAGATTCATGTTAAAAATTCGATGTCGAGATTTTGGTGAAAATATACGTTTTGTCCCCTGCAAGAGCGGGTACAAGGGAAGGGGGTAAGAGGGTAATTACCCCCCCCCCCCCCGAGATTTGAAAAAAATTTATTTTTAAGGTGCGCGTCTCGAAAAACCGTTAAAACACGATTGACTCGAGGCGGAAAGAGATGGCGTTAGTGTTCCCCATAGTAGGAATATAAGGGACAAATTGCATTTCATTCTAGACCTTCCAGCTAATTAATTAAAAACAAAAGATTAATTAATAAATAAGAAATTATATATAATATTTAAGATATTATATATATCGCGTATATGAGCCGCGAAATTTATACAATTAAATATTTATTAATTCATATATCCGAAAAAATAAGGGTGTGCCGCCGGGAGTCGAACCACGGATCCTCCGATTGGTACTCAGAGTGCCCTAACCACTAGACCACAGCTGTGGCACTCTGAGTACCAATCGGAGGATCCAGCTTCCGATTTTTTCGGATATATGAATTAATAAATATTTAATTGAACAAAGATTAATTATTCTTCAACACAATAATTACTAATTTAATTACTACAACTTATAGAGCTCCTTTTTTTAAAATATCTTTTATTTAATGCGATTAATCTAAAAAAAAATTTTTTTTTTTCGAAAATCAAAAAAAGGGCTTCTATTATTTGTAGATATTTTAAATAGCTTTAATTAAAAAAAAATTTGAGGTCGATAGCTTCAAAATTGTGGCCGCTGGAAAGCCCCAAAATTAGCACCCCGAGACGAGCACCTTAATATAAAACTTTAATATTTAAAAAATTGATTTGTATTTATATTCTGGCAAACAAGTACAGAATGCGCCTCTAAATTACCGAAATTAAGAAAATATAGTGTGCTGTGCGACCAGTCACACCAGACCCCCCCACTTCTGGATCCGCCCTTGGTCCCCTGAGTCCTGATTTTGATTAAAATTCAAAAATCTATTATTTTTTAGATGTTCTGCAAAATGTATATTCTCATTTTGCCATTGAAATCTTCTTAAGACCACTTTACTCTTGTACTTCATATGGAAAGATAGCAGAAATGGTTACCATGGCAATAAAATATAGACTAAATATTTTCCTGTTTACAAATTTTACATCTTGAATTCAAATGTACCCTACTGTCGGAAACTAAATATATCTCAACACAAAAAATCTGGTGTGACAAGCACAGTACACAACTTTCGATTACCGAAGGGCAAGACCAGTCGCACCAGATTTTTTAGTTTATAAATTTTACTATGCCGCCGGAAACTAAATATAAGTAAACACAATAAATCTGGTGTGATAAGCACAGAACAAAACTTGTAATTACCAAAGTTAAGAGAAAGTTTTATGCTGTGCGACTAGTCATACCAGATTTTTAATTTGGAAGTTGCTAGTTGAAAGTATATTATACTTCATTCTCCATATCCTTAAGATATTTGTATAAATGTTATTGATTCGTTCATTTATCATCAAACTTGTTACGAAATGATCCCAAAGAACTTTTCTTCATATCTTAAAGGTAAGTTTCTCACCATTTTAAGTTAAAACTTATCTAAGAGCTCAATAAGAAATAAAATTTATCTTTTTCTTAATTTATTTTTCATTTAACCCCTTTTCAATATTACTTAAATTCATATTTTTTTTATTACTCCTTCACTTTTTTTATACAAATCAATGATAAATAGAAATTATGAAAAATCTATAAAAAGATGCAAACTTTTTTAATATGTAAAATGGCTCTAATTAAACTTCTGACATAAAATTTATTCCTATTTATAATTCAAAATCCATTGAAAATAAATGGGAATAGTCTAATGGAGAAAATACAATTTTTCATTGAGAATTAGAAAAATGTATTATACTCGTATATAAAAATGTTCATATTTATTCTGCAAAAAATAAATATTTTCCATTAGAAAATGAAATAAAATCATAATTTGTTCTTTCATTTTTAAAGAGGACACAATTTCTATAAAAATAATAAGTTCCAAAGGGTACCCCCTTTCAGTGGCGTAGCGAGGGGGGGGGGGGCAAGGGGGGTCATGATGCCCCGGGCGCCGCTCACGCAAAGGGGCGCCAAATGGTCCTAAAACAAAAAAATTGCTGGATAATTTTTATTTTTATTATAATTGATTTCTGGAAAATATATTTTAAATGTAGTGCCAGTGTAATATAATAATTCTCGCCGAAAAAAAGTCGGCGAAAAAAACTCGCGAAAAAAGTCGGCGAAAAAAGTCGCTCGAAAAAAGCGCACCGAAAATTTTCTAGCCGAAAGCAAAATCTCGGCATTGAAAAAAAAAATCGCCGAAAAAAAATGGCCGAAAACCCGAAAAGTTCCAAAATAAAATATTTTTAAAAATCTGGTGTGACTGTCGCACAGCAGAAAACTTACTCTTACCAAAGGTACTGTTCTGTACTTGTCACACCAGATTTTTTGTGTCGTCATACGTCTATATAAAGCGTCGATATATTAGACCAGAGTTTTCCAAATCTAAAGTGAGGCGCGCCTTGCCCTCCCCAGGGAGGCGCGGGCTAATCGGTCTAGGGAGGCGCGAATATTGGCCACCAAGATCAATTTTCCAAATGATTGCTAGTTTTATAAATAAATTAATTATAATTTAGAAGATTCTGGGATGGAGGTTTTCCTTAATTAAAAAATATGAATAAATAAAAAAAATATTTTTATATAAATTTATATTTTTTAGTATTAAAAAATTTTTGTTTTTGTATTATTTTATTAAATGTGTGGGGTAGGGGGCGTCATACGATTAAATATTTTTAAAGGGAGGCGTTGTAACAAAGTTTGGAAACCACTGGCCTAAAGTAAGACTCATTCTAGAAAATTATTCTATGTGTAAAACCCAAAGGCGGATTCAGGGATGTTTCAAGCTCTCCGAAGGCGATAACATTGTTAATTATTTTATTTATTACGATTGGATTTCAAATGGCTTAAATAAGAATGCCTGGACCCCAACATATAAATAATCTTTTTTTTTCATCTGCCCGTCTAGCCAACTGCCATTGGGCTAAAATTTTTACAAAATATACATATCGTCGCTTGCATCACGTAGTAACCCGTATCTCAAAAAATCTGGTGTGACTGGCGCACAGCACACAACTTTCTCTTACCCTTCGGTAAGAGAAAGTTATTTACTGTGCTGGTCACACCAGATTTTTTGTGTCGAAGATATATTTAGTTTTTTCCATTGACCCTGTAGTTTCAAACTTGCATTTTAAATGTTGACTGCTTGAAATAAACTATGGTTATTTTTTCAAAATTTTAATCTCATATTTGGACATTTTATATACAATATAGAATCGTAAATTATTACAAAATTTCATAAAAATTGGAAAAAAAAATTTTTAAATGCGTAAAAAGTTTCAAAAGGGGACCCCCTTTTGAATCGAAATTAACATACAAATCCCTATAGAAATTAACATTAGGCCTATGAGAGAAGGCGGAGAGACAGGCGATAATGTTTGCAAGTGAGAGAGAGAGAGATATATGTTTTCTCC
>JAKCPI010000052.1:0-40311 GCA_023213315.1 Euborellia annulipes
TTAAACAACCGATATTAATAATTTTTTTTTTTTTTTTGCTATAAAAGAATTTGAATATCCGTCAAATTTTGAGAAAATACATTCCTCCTCCCTCTTTTTGTATTTTTATTTTGAGATTAAATAAAAAAAAGAAAAAGGATCAAGACATTTACTCATTGTCTGTGTGTCAGAGAGAATGGAGGCTGATATTTTTCTTTATTAGATACCAAATTGTAGTAGTAGGAGGAGCCTTTTAGTTTAGTATCTCGGCCGTTCTTTGTCATGTCTTTAAGGCCTGTGCATCTTCATCTCTTCTGGGCTTGGGGTCTTCATCTAAGTCAGCCGCGGTCAGACTCATTGAATATAAATTGGCGTGGCTTCAGGGCAAAGCGAGGTCTTCGTTGTTCTAACTAACTCTGTTAGCTTGAGAGAGAAGGGAGAAAAGTACAGGGTGCCTCAAAGGGAGTTTGTCTTTAAAATTGAGTATGGAAGTCGAGTTTTAGAGCCCACTTGCAAACAGCAACCCTTTAATTCAAGAAATTAACATACTGCCATATACTAAATTAATACTACAATAGTAAGATTCTGTATTTTTTTTATAAATTAGATTCTTGTCTAAATATTCAGTGGATCGTTGCTATAAAGTGTAAAAATTTTGATACAAGTCGAGATAATCTAAAATAAAAATTGTTAGCTTTTAGATGATTTATGTATATTTTGATTTAGATCTTTCACGTATAGAAAAGTCATTCAAATTCAAGCAGATATATACATATAAAATATATCTCTTCCATTCATTTAGAAAATAAATCTCTATATTATAAGCTTATTTTTTTTATATATTGGATCAAATAAATTTAAAAGAAATTTGCTTAAAAGGCAGTTTCTATTGTCAAGAATAACAGCCATTTTCATTTCATTGGTGTTTTTGAGGAATCGCCGTTTATATGCGGCCCAAATTCGTTATCCTCTGATCTTATTACTACATTAAAATACTTTATTTATTATCTCTGACTCCTCGTTCTATAAACTATTTTTTTTTTGAGGGTGAGGGCATTTTACTGCCCCTGTGTCCGTTAAGGAATTCGGCAGTTTTGATTATAATAAGAGTAATATTTGTATGGTCCTTTTCGTCATCTGAGGCCATTTAGACTCCGTCCTTATTAATTTGTATAAACTCTGCTACTTGGCCAACAGGTGCCTCCCCTAGAGTATGAAGCGGCAAGTTTTTTATTCAATGTCAAGACAAATTGAGGCGATAACCACTAGAGATCTACAACGTATCGGGCTAAAAAATTACTCAGAAATGACGCCACCAAAAACCGTAGCCAGAAAATTTTTCTAGGGGGGGGGGGTTGATATGAGAGATAATTTCTCCACCCTTCCCTCTCAAATGAATTTATAAATATTTAAAATTTTAACACCATGTTTCTCTCTATATATTTATCTCTATTTATAATTTTTCGAGATTTAAGGGGGTTTGGACCCCATATCGCCTTATCATTTTATTTTACATATGACTATTATATGAACATTATAAGAGGTAAATGTGACATTATATAAATAAAATAATTAATTTTTCGGTATGCACCGTCTTCCTGTACCTAAAAAACGTTCGGTTCATATTTGACAAAATTTTTTAAATATATGACAGACTATCTTACTATGACAATAACAGAGATAACAACAACAAAAAATCTGGTGTGATTGATCTCATTGCACACAATTTTCTCTTACCTTCGGTATCGAAAGTTGTGTTCTGTGTTTGTCACACCAGATTTTTTTGTGTCGACTTGTATTTAGTTTCCGCCGATATTTTAGAATGCAAGATGTAAAATTTATAAATATGATATTTTGTTACCATGACAACCATTACTCCTATCTTTTCTATGAACTACAAGAGCAAAGTATGTTTCAAACAATTTTGAGAGCAAAATGAGAATATATATTTGAAAGAGCATCGAATATACCACTTCGTTAAGTTACATTATTTCCGATCTCTAACTCATCTTCCAGTATATTAATTAATTAGCTAAAAGAACTAATCTGATATCTCCTCCACCTGGACTCTTTTACAATTTAATTTGCAAACTAATTTAGGTTTAGAAATATTATTTAACGAAATAATAAATAATTTTTCCAAGGTCATATTTTAATAATAATGAATTTCATTAAGGTCAACATCAAACAAATTGCTGGCGTGATATTTGCTCAAAACTATGTAGAGATAATATTATCTAGTAAGATAAGGCTGGCAAAAAAATTTTTTGGCCGGGATCCTCAGAGCTATAAAGATACACACTTCCTAACATACTGTATGTCTCTCTCTCTATCTGCATCCCAGAAATTTAATAATTTCACACATTATGCTTTATAACTTGGATAGTAAATTTGGGTTGGAAATAAAAGTTAATTTTTAAAGATATAAAAAAATTTCTTATTTCATAGAAAAATTTTTCTATTAAATAAAAATGTGTATATTTTGCTTCTATTTAAAAAAATTTGAATTTCCGACGAATAAAAAAATTTTAATATTAATTAAAATACTTGCAAGTTAAATTGAATGTTCTTTGGGATTAAATTGTCTTATCAAAAAAAAAATAAATAAATAAATAATAATAATAATAATAATTTTAAATAAGAGAAAGTAAAAAATCTGGTGTGGCCGGAGCACAGCACACAACCCTTCGGTAAGAGAAAGTTCAATGGCAAAATGAGAATATACATTTTAAAGAGCATCTAAAAAATAGTTGATTTATGAATTTAAAAAAAATCGTTGGAACGAATTTTGAGAAAATCGAAAAAAAATAAAAAAAAAAAGTACTTCAGTAAAGTACTAGTACTTTTTGGCCGATTTTGTTTAAAAGCTTATTTACAAGAATTCGGGGAGTGCCTAACTTAAATATAAAATTTCAACCTTCTAGCTCATTTCCTTCAAGGTCAAAAATGTCCACACAGACCAATTTGCGGGACCCACTTTTTTGGATTCAGGGGACCTCAAAACATGTATATTCATCAAAATTTCAACATCGAATTTTTGGCATGATGGCAATACTTTCTATATATATTTCATATATAGGGTAAGAGAAAGTAAAAATATTTAAACTATACTGTATATAAAAAAAAAAAAAATAGGTAAACATGAAGAGGTCTGGAAAATGGGGATAGAAACCAAAGGTTTTAGGCCGGCCATTCACGATCGCTCCATCCGTCCAAAATGGAGCGATGTCACTCCAAAAACTGACCGTGAGTGGGGAAAACAAATGAATATCGTGTAGTGAATGGATGACATCCATTTGGAGCGATCGTGAATGGCGTGCCTTAGAATAAAATTATTTGGATTATACTTAAATTCCTGAGAATTTCTCAAATAATGTTTCTTTTTTATCATACTTTCACTACAATAAAAATCTACATTAATTATATGCATATCCTCTTGAAATAAAATTTGGAGATATTTTACAGCCATAGAGGCCAAATATTCGAAATCTAATTAAGCCTGAAATGGCTAATCTCCCATTTGCTTTGATACTAAATTTGAGACACCCTATAGAAGAGAATCTTGTGATGTTAAAGAAGGAGTGCTCAGTGCTCAGAGTTGCAGACTCTTTGAAGGGGAATAGCATGCAATTACAGTTGAACGTACACGAAAGACGACGACGACGACGACATACTCACTCAGTTTCGCCATGCACTTATAACAAACATGCCTTCAACTAGCATAAAGGTTAAACGTCCCGAGTATTTTAGCTTTTAATTAATTGGTTGCTTGAATTAAATTATAAGGGGGAAAAAATTTATTAGTCTTCCTTAAGTAAATTATACTCAGTCAGTGAATTGGAGAAGGAATTTTATTTCAAGAATGAAAGATGATCTTGGTTTTAGAAAAAATTGATTAATCTTTTTCTTCTATCCTTATCTTTACAGTGCTATATTCAGAAAGTGATATATCTGAAATATTATTTATTTATAATCATAATGATATGGTGATTCAAGGGCGTAGTGGCTAGGGTGGTGTACCACATAGCTCCTCGGACAAGAAGAGGATTAGGAATGATATGACAGAGTTGTATCATGGACAATTGTTCTAGATAGGGAGTAGTGAATAATTCAATGTGGAGGCTTTGCGTGGGATATTAGGGATGATGATAGAAGATGAATAATCAAATTTTTTCTAAAACAAAGGTCAAATTTTGTTTTATATTCTGTATTTTACGGAAAAATTTAGTCCGCAAATCGAAATATATCATAATCTCGTTCAGCTGAAATGAGTTTTGAATCTCAAATGGACTCAATATTTACTTTCTCTTACCTAAATGTGCTAATATATAATATATATATATATATATATGGGGCATTCCACGCCAACTCGACCACTTCTGAACCCGACCATTTTTGATTTGGCTGAAACTTTGTCATCTTTTTGTACCCTATTGAAAACGTGTCTGAGAATTTTTTCAGATTTTACGACCCAGCCAAAAAAAAGTTATAGCATTTTCAAAAAACATCGATTTTTTTTTTTAAATAACCGTAAAACTGTCAAAAATTAACTTATCGGGACGATTTTTTTTTTTGAAATTTTTGTCTTTAAATGTACTTTTCAGAAAAAAATATGACAAAATTTTACAGATTCATCTTGAACGTTTTTTTTGACATTTTCGTAAAAAAACAAAAATTTCGGGATGAATGACACTTTTTAAAGTGAAACTTTTATTATATCACTACAAATTTTTTGGTTCTTCTATCAGCATGTCGTTTTGTAACGAGGTGACGTAAAAGGCCATGACGCTACAAGCTATGACGTCACAATCCATGACGACAAAAATAAGAAAGTTGAAATTTAATATATATAACGAATTATAAAAAAATAATTGTGAGATTTAATAATTCAATTTTTAAATTGATAAAATATAATTTTTTTTTTTTTTTTTTTTTTAAACATTCACACTTTTTTCTCATTCACACTCACACTCACACACACATTCACACAGTCTTTTCGGCAACTCTGGCCTATAAGACTTTAGACGATAACCGTTGTAATTAATAAATGTATTTGGGGTTCAGGCATTTCTATTTAAGCCATCTGGTATCCAAATGGCTTAAATAAAATCATCGGACTGCCTGGGTCCGAACCCGCGACGTTTGGTATAGGAGGTAGGCACGCTAAAATATAATTTTTAAAATAATTTAAAATATTCAAATCTTCAATCTATATATACTGTATATTAGGGTGGCCTCAAAAAACAAAATTTTTTAATTTCTTTCGGCCGAACCTCCTAAAAGTTGTCTTTTGGATAGAAAATGATAATGGCAAAGTTTTAGCTAAATTGGGTAACGTTAACCCGTGCCTCATCGGGGTTAAAATTTTGAAAAAGTGCGATTTTATCTAAAAATTCGCAGGTTTTACTTCATAAAACGAAAATAAAGTATCGTAGAAAAATTATTCTTGGCTCATTTCATAGCAAATTTAATAATAGATAATGACATGACTATTCGTTTTTTCTGATATTTTTTTTTTTATTTCTAGTAAATTTGTCCAACATTGACCAGTCGTATTTCGGTTAGTATTGGGTCTACGAATTCATTTTATGTACCAAATTTTAGCAAATTTAATGCTCTACAACTTTGAATTATGCTATATTTCACAAAATATGAATAGTTTACAAGATATAAGCAAAATATGGGGATTGACTTCCCCGAGACTTTCTCGTATATTCTTTTGGAATTACGTCTGGGTGTGTGTGTGTGTGAACACGATTGCTTAAAAACCAAAGTAGCTAGATCGATGAAATTTGGTATATGCTCCTTACACTAAAATTGTAGATTTCTATCAACTTTTTGGAGTAAATACGTCACTTGTAAGTAGTACTTTACTTTAAAAGTTTTTTCAAAAATTTTGAAATTTTCAATTTTTTTGTTATATTATGATAAAATACTCTATTTTAAAAGGTTTTTATTCTTTGACATTTTTACGAAAACTGAATAGTTTTTTGAAATAATCACAGAAGAAATAGAAAATATTCGTTAATTTTTGATAAAAAATCAAACCAAAATCATACAGGTGTCATTAAAAAAAGGGTAAATATAAACAAATTCATTTGTTTCACAAATTCATTTGTTTATATTTACCCTCTTTTAAGAATATAAACAAATTCATTTGTTTCACAAATTCATTTGTTTATATTTACCCTTTTTTTAATGACACCTGTATGATTTTGTTTTGATTTTTTATCAAAATTAACGAAAATTTTCTATTTCTTCTTTGATTATTTCAAAAACTATTCAGTTTTCGTAAAAATGTCAAAGAATAAAAACCTTTTAAAATAGAGTATTTTATCATAATATAACAAAAAAAAATTGAAAATTTCAAAATTTTTTGAAAAAACTTTTAAAGTAAAGTACTACTTACAAGTGACGTATTTACTCCAAAAGTTGATAGAAATCTACAATTTTAGTGTAAGGAGCATATACCAAATTTCATCGATCTAGCTGCTTTGGTTTTTAAGCAATCGTGTTCACACACACACACACACACACACACACACACACACACACACACACACACACACACACACACACACACACACACACACACACACACACACACACACACATAATGCCAAAAATGTTTTTTTTTGGACTCAGGGAGGTCTAAAACGTGGAGAAACATCAAAATCTCGAAGTCGAATTTTTTTACGATTACATAACTTTCTCTATACGAGAAAGTAAAAAACTGAAGAATTCTCAAATTTTTGAGGTTTTTGTCCCCCTCCCCCTCCCCCCACATGGTCCTCGAGGTCAAAAACTTAGGATTGGCATTCTAGAGTACCCCCAAATAACCAGTAAAAATTTCATTCCTCTTATGGGACACCTAATAATAAATTGTTGAAATACTATTCATTGATTTTACAAAGATTAATAAACTATGAACATAGAGTAAAAAACTCTTATCAATTTCGAAACAAAATCCAGGACATAATAATAGATGAAAATGAAACAATGTACTCAATCGATATTGTAAATCTCTTCCCATCTTTGGCAATAGATAAGATAAGAGAGATAATTGCTAATTGTTGGCACCTCTTAAGTAGATACACAGATATCACAAAGGAATATTTTTTAAAAACTTTCGATTTGTGCATGGAGTCAAACTTTTTTAAATTCAATAATACATATTACAGACAAATTAGTGGCACACCTATTGGTAGTTCCATTTCATCTGTCCTAGCGGATTGGGGGGGGGGGGAAAAAGGGAGGAAAAAAAAAGGGAAAAAAAAGAGGAATGGGAGAGAAAGAAATGAAAAGGGAGGGAGGGTTATATATAGATTATGTCCATCAACAAATTATCAAAAAATTCAAACCAAAAGTAACCGTTTATTATGTTGATGATAGCTTTATTATTCTTAAACGTGATCAAATGCATGAAATGATGACTGCCCTAAATAACTTTCATCCTAATATAAAGTATACCATAGAAACTGAAGTGGACAATAAAATAAATTTCTTGGATCTCCAAATATCTAGATTAAATGATGGCCGCGTGCTCACAGATCTGTATATAAAACCCCAAAAATCTATAAGAACAGTGAATCCATTTTCACAACATCCTGTAAGTCAAAAAAAGAACTTAATAAAAAATGAAATACAGAGGATAACACGTCTCTGTTCAGAGGAAAACATTGAGAAAAATATGGATAACGTGAAAGAAAGATTCAAACAGAACGGATACTCTTTGGACTTTATTAATAATTGTTTTGAAGAGAACAAAAACAAAACAAAGAAACAACCAAAAGAAGAAAGAAGAACAATATTTGGATCAATTAGCTACATACCTGAACTCAGTGAAACAATTAAGAGAATTCTGCGGACATATCAAATTGATATAACATTCAAGATTGAAAAACCTTTGCAAACCCTAGTTAACAATAAGCCAGCAGAAGAAAAATTCGATAGACTCAATTGTGTGTATGCTATTCCATGTAAAACTTGTCAAAAATGTAATCGAGAAACTTTATATATAGGCCAATCATCTCGTCCATTACGTACCCGTTTGAAAGAACATTTCAATACATGTGTAAAATTACAACCATGCACAGCATTGAGCCAACATGCAATTTCATTCATTCACGACTTCTCATTTGAAGATACAAAAATTTTATGTGTGGAGCCAAATTTAATGAAAAGAACTTTTAATGAATCTTTCTACATTAATATTTATTCAGATCATACTGTTAATTTTAAAATAGATAGTGAGCAGGCTTCGTTTATATATGGGAACATCATTAAAAAACTTAAAAAAACCTTTTACAACAAAAAAACATTTATATGTGAAAATTAATATAAAAAAATATATAACATTAACTTGTGTCTTTTATCATGTTAAACTAGTATTAGCATTAAGATCTCATTGATTAGAATTACCTACATGAAGGAATTACTTAAAAAGGAGAAAGAAAATTTATAACTTTAAAATCAACCGCGAAAAGAAAGAAAAAAATTGTTTTATTTTCAAAATGATTATAAAAATAATAATAAATTAAAATTAAGAATTAAAATCATTAAATTGTTTTAACAGCGTCGTTTTTAAATAATAAATTGTAAATAAAAAGAAAAATTGAAAATAATTCGTCAAATCAGGTTGGTAATTCTGCCTGTCAAAGTAAAGTAAAAAAAAATCTGGTGTGACTGGCGCACAGCACACAACTTTCTCTTACCTTCGGTAATCGAAAGTTGTGTTCTGTGCTTGTCACACCAGATTTTTGTGTCGACATATATTTAGTTCCCGACAGTACGGAACATATGAATTCAAGATGTAAAATTTATAAGTATGGGAAAATATTTATATTTTGTTACCATGGCAACCATTTCTCCTATCTTCCCTATGAAATACAGGAGTAAAGTGGTCTTCAGAAGATTTCAATCGCAAAATGAGAATATACATTTTAAAGAGCATCTAAAAAATAATTGATTTTTGAATTTTAAAAAAAATCGTTGGAGCAAATTTTGAGAAAATCGAAAAAAACTGAAAAAGTACATCAGTAAAGTACTAGTACTCTTTGGCCGATTTTGATTAAAAGCTTATTTTTTCCGGTCCCGGGGGGTGTTTAACTTAAATATAAAATTTCAACCTCGTAGGTCAATTCCTTCATGCTTAAAATTGAACACACACCCACCCACACACACACACACACACCCACCCACCCACCCACCCACCCACCCACCCACAGACAGACCATGTCGCGAAAACCACTTTTTTGGATTCAGGGGACCTCAAAACGTGAAGATCCATCAAAATCTCGACATCGAATTTTTGACATGAATCCAATACTTTCTCTCTATATATATATTACATATATACATAGGTAAGAGAAAGTAAAAAAGAGACAAAGAAACGAATGATTCTCCTTGTTTTCGTAAATGTAATTTATTTTATTTCATAAAACGAAAAATTATACATACAATATATGTTAATAGAAGGAGTTAATATATATCTAAATGAAATAAAAGTAATTATAAAAGTTTGTTCGCAAAAAATTATACAAGTGAATAATAAAATTATAGGTTGGATTTTCATAGAATTTTAGGTAAGACAAAAAAAAAAAAAAAAAAAAAAAAATTCCATTTAATAACTATACACATAATAATAAAATATTGATTCAAAAAAACTTAACTAATTTTAAATAAATTTACGAATTATATTATATATATATATGAAAATGTTTTTATAATTTTTTAAATCTGACTAATGTTTGTTTCACAGAAAGGAATAATTCCTGATATATATTTTGTTTGTAGGCCCTGAAGATGGTCCATTTTAAGGATTGAAACCAATAATGTACACTGGTTGGCCGATAAATATCTAGAAATAAAAAATAATTAATAATAAAAAATATTTAATTTTTTATTAACATTACACTCACCTCAATCTTCGAGTAGCCGTTCGACATCCTGTGATATCCTTTAGGAAAAAATAGATTATAAATGTCTTCGCGGCAAGAATCCTCAATGCAAAAATTTCATTCCCTTCGAAATATTTTTTCGGCAAAATGTTATATCGAATGGTCTATAATGTGACTTTCCATTTATTTTTCAGAAAGAGCAATATATCAAAACCGAAATGCTAATTTGTAAATATCACTAAATCTATACGTTTTAATGAAAAAATAGTTATTATAAAACCTCAAGAGAATTAAATTTGCTATGAAATGAGCCAAGAATAATTTTTCTACGATACTTTGTTTTCGTTTTATGAAGTAAAACCTGCGAATTTTTAGATAAAATCGCACTTTTTCAAAATTTTAACCCCGATGAGGCACGGGTTAACGTTACCCAATTTAGCTAAAACTTTGCCATTATCATTTTCTATCCAAAAGACAACTTTTTAGGAGGTTCGGCCGAAAGAAATTAAAAAATTTTGTTTTTTGCGGCCACCCTACTGTATATATATAATCCAGGGGGCGAAGCCCTCCTGGCTAATTACTAAATAAATATTGTTCACAGTTTTTAACATGCGTCTATTGATTTCCTATTTTCCAATTGTTAAGTTAAGATTAAAAACGCGATTTTAATAACCTTAATTGAATAATTTTCTGAAAATTTTCAGTTAAACGCCTACGATCCGAAAAAAGTTTCACTTGCATCGTGGTTTCATAAAACCACACAATGATTTTTTTTTTTAATTTTTTTTTTTTATAAAAAACTTTGATTTTTTCTACAAATGCTCTGAAAATTTCAGAGTGGGATTATTTCGCGTTCTATTTTTTTTTATTTTTGAAAAAAAAAAATTTTTTTCTCCGCTTATTTATCATGATGGTGCTCTTAAATTCTTCCAGGATTGACTGAGATTCTAGAAAATTGAAGAAAAATAATAATAATAATAGTTAGGGGTGATGAAAATCGAGAAAATTCCATTTATCCTGAAAAAATTAGAAATTAGTTGTGTATTCAACTACTGAAGTATTTGAAGCGTCAGGTAAAAGCTTAGAAACCTGGGCGTAACTAGGGGGGTGCCGGGGGGCCTGGCCCTCCCCAGAAGCTCCTTGCCCCAAGAAAAATTAAAGGGGGGCCATGGGACCAGCCATCTTCCAGTGGGCCTGGAAAGCCCCATATTTTTTCAATTTTTCTTGGGGCAAGGAGCTTTCTGGGAGGGCCAGCCCGGCACCCCTAGTTACGCCCAGGTTTCTAAGCTTTTACCTGACGCTTCAAATACTTCAGTAGTTGAATACACAAGTAATTTCTAATTTTTTCACGATAAATGGAATTTTCTCGATTTTCATCACCCTAACTATTATTATTATTATTTTTCTTCAATTTTTTAGAATCTCAGTCAATCCTGGAAGAATTTAAGAGCACCATCATGATAAATAAGCGGAGAAAAAAATTTTTTTTTTTCAAAAATAAAAAAAATAGAACGCGAAATAATCCCACTCTGAAATTTTCAGAGCATTTGTAGAAAAAATCAAAGTTTTTTATAAAAAAAAAAATTAAAAAAAAGTGTCATTCATCCCGAAATTTTTGTTTTTTTACGAAAATGTCAAAAAAAACGTTCAAGATGAATCTGTAAAATTTTGTCATATTTTTTTCTGAAAAGTACATTTAAAGACAAAAATTTCAAAAAAAAAATCGTCCCGATAAGTTAATTTTTGACAGTTTTACTGTTATTTAAAAAAAAAAAATCGATGTTTTTTGAAAATGCTATAACTTTTTTTGGCTGGGTCGTAAAATCTGAAAAAAATTCTCAGACACGTTTTCAATAGGGTACAAAAAGATGACAAAGTTTCAGCCAAATCAAAAATGGTCGGGTTCAAAAGTGGTCGAGTTGGCGTGGAATGCCCCATATATATATAGCCCTATATATATATATAGCCTAGTATTGCTTTCATGTCAAAAATTCTAAGTCGAGATTTTGATGGATATACACGTTTTGAGATCCCCTGAGTTCAAAAAAGTGTTTTTCGCAACATGGTCTGTCTGTCTGTGTATGTTCAATTTAAACAATGTGGGAATTTAGCTAGCAGGTTGAAATTTTGTATTTAAGTTAGATACCTCCCTGAAGTGTGAAAATAAGCATCTGAACAACATCGGCCAAAGAATACTAGTACTTTACTGATGTCCTTTTCAGTTTTTTATTTTTTCGATTTTCTCAAAATTTGCTAAATCGATTTTGTAATAGACGAAACAGCGCAAGAATATATCATAGAAGCCATACAACCAGAGGTTTCCATTGCTTAAAAAACTTTTTGCAGATTTGCAGCAAAAAGTTTTTTAAATTATATTTTAGATGCTCTTTAAAATGAATATTCTCATTTTGCCCTTCTTTTGAAACACACTTTACTATTGTTGATAAGAGAAATCGTTGTCATATGAAAATATAAATATTTTCCCATGTTTATAAATTTAACATCTTGAATTCAAATGTACCGTACTGTCGGAAACTAAATACATGTCGACACAAAAAATCTGGTGTGACAAGCACAGAGCACATCTTTCTCTTACTGAAGGTAAGAGAAAGTTGTGTGCTGTGTGACCAGATTTTTTAAAAATAGTATTAGTTAATGAGGAGACAATTATCCGAGAGGTTAAAGCAGTTAAGCTTAAAATCCTGAGTTGAAGAAAACTAGAATTCAAAGTACCTCATCCCTCGGGCTTGGAGTATTTGGTAGCGCGCCTGCCTTGTATACGAAGGGTCGAGGGTTCGAATAATTCAATAAGAATGCCTGGATCCCAATATTTATATTATTCATAATAACGGTTGTCGTATTAAGTCTTATGACACTAATGACTGAAGAGAGAGTTAATAAATATTATTTTAATAAAGAATATTTTATACACATAAAAACTTAAATAATAATTTTATATTAAAAGTAGAGGAAAAATTTTAAAAGTATTTTCGTATAGGTTTATTTGAATATTATTCAATATCGATAAAAGAGGAGTTGAATTTTAACGCGGAAGCTTAAATCTACCCCATTTCATATGGAAACTCAATTTGCAATTAAATGAGAAAATCATTTTCGTAACAATATATTTTTTTTATTATTAATATTTATAAAGAAAAAATATTTTGATTTTAATTATTTAATTTAAATTTTGTCACAATGTTTTACCAAAATAAGAGTAAAATATATTTTGAATTCTCTTTTAATTAATTGTTGTTTGAAATAATTAAACGTGAATAAATACAATTTGTGTATATATTTACGAAATAAAGTTTTCTCTAAAGGTCTCTAGTGACGTCTTTGCTATGCAAGTCTTTAAAATTAATAAAGAATCGTCTGCCTCAATAAATTATGGTAACCCTAGTTTTAAGGAAATTTAACAAGAGCGCATCTAAGATTTTTTTAAAAATAATTATCGAAAAAAAAATAAACGGTCATTTGACTTGCCTTCCGGCAAACCATATCAGTAGGATATGAAAAGAATTAATTTGTTTCAAATGTTAGAATTTGAATATTATCTCTAGTTCAATGTTTTATAATAATTCATTAATTATTGAATACTAGTACGCCATGTATTTGAATAATTATATGCTTAACCTCTAGACCATAATAATTATATTAATTTATCGAGATTATACCCTATTTGACAGCTGAGATCAGTAACGCCTGACAGAGAAAATGATAATTTAATAAAATTTGAATTCTCGTGTACTATGATGTTTGAAATTTTGAGAAGAGATCATGAGTTCAAATCTTTATTTCTCACTCTTATATCTTCTTTTTTTCAATTGGTTATTTGATATTTCTGATAATGATTTTTTAAAATAAATATAACCTTAATCTTTGCTCAAGCATTTATTTTTGATTGCATAAATATTTAAAGAATTTGATTCCGTTTATTGATATTTTTACTTTCTATATGTAATAAATAGAGAGAAAGTATTGGATTCATGATAGATATACAGTTTTGAGGTCCCCTGAATCAAAAAAAGTGGTTTTCGCGACATGGTCTGTCTGTCTGCGTGTTTGGAACAAAATATCTCAGGAACGACAAGAGCTAGGAGGTTGAAATTTTATATTTAAGTTAGGCACCCCCCCCCCCCCATGGGACGTGTCACGAAGCTTTTGAACAAAATCGACCAAAGAGTACTAGTACTTTACTGATGTAGTTTTTCAGTTTTTTTTTTTTTTTTTGATCTTCTCAAAATTCGCTGCAAAGATTTTGATTAAAATTCAAAAATCAATTATTTTTTAGATAGTCCTTCAAATGTATATTCTCATTTTGCTCTCAACATTGTTTGAAGCACACTTTATTCTTGTACTTCATAGGAAAAATAGGAGAAATGGTTGCCATGGTAACAAAATATACAATAAATCTTTTGCCGAAGGGTTAGAGAAAGTTGTGTGCTGTGCGACCAGTCACACCTGATTTTTTTAATTTTATATCGAGGTTTTTTTTATTTCTTAACAATTGAAATTTATTATGTTCTTTATTTTAAAATAAATTTAAAAATAAAGAGAGTAGACTTTTCTGATATTTTTCAAGAGAAAATAAATGTGCCAAAGATTGACACCACAATGGCGGCGACACAAATAGAGACCAACACACACACAGCAAACGGGAAGCGTCTCGTTCCCTAGGGATCCTCAGCAAATGCCAAGAAACGTGTGGGCCAAACAGAGACACTTAGGTAATTGCGACAGCAAAAAATGCCTGCAAAACCACCCCTTCTAACCCTATCGCGGTTGTCAGGGGACAAAGTGAGATTAATAGAACGACATCGGGGATGGGACAAGGCCGGAAGCCAACCAGGAGATTAAGAGAAGAAAAGAAGGGTAGATTACTGGCCAAGTGGATGAACCTGGTCCCGGAAAAAGAGAGCTTGCAGAATAGATTGGTGTGTGAAAAAAAAAAACAGACCAAATTGAATGAAGAGAGGCACACAAACAAACAAACAACAGCAACAACAAAGAGACAGAACATCACGGCAAATAAAATATTTACAATACATGGAAACTGATTTTTTAAAATTTATTAATCTAATGTGATAGACACACCATCTTTTATTTATATAAAAAAATATAACTCAAGATAAATTATATAAGAACTTATCTCTCTCACTAAAGTACTTTTCATATTAAAATAAATAAAGTACGATCATATAATGGAATTAAATTTTCTAAAATTATTTATGAATAGTTGACGAGTTGATAGCATTGCGCAATTCTAAATTGGTCACCCATTTCGTGCTTTTCAAATATATTTTATAGTTTCTATCAATTTTAAATTACAAGAAGATGCTGAAAAAGTATAACAATGTTATATTAGTTTAGATAAAAAAGCCTGTCAATAACTTGAATCATTCGGTTAAACAGACTTGCCAGACTATTTGAAACCGGACTCTTTTGGAAACAGGACTAATCGAAGCCGGATTAGAGTAGAGTGACTGATATAAGATTGCATATATATATAGGATATATCACCAAAATACATTACCAAAATCCGGACAAAAAAACGTTTTATGGAAAAAGTTGTTTATTACAGTCAATATTAAAGATACAAAAAAATGCTTTCATATCCCACCCACTTAGGGGATCCTTTTTGAGATTTCTTATTCAATATTGCCGCCTTACGCCTCTATTACCCCCTCAATCCTCGCTCTCAAGCGCGAACATGCCGTCTTCAAATGTTGGATATGGCTGTAAACGCTGCCTTGGTGGCGGCTTAGAAGTAGGCAATGTTGAGGTCCCTGGACTTGTTGGTTTGTCTCTCGACAATGCTCCACACGTGGTAATCGAGCGGGTTCAGATCGGGATTTTAGAAGGCCACAAATTCTTCGACGTAAACATATCCACGTTTTCAGGAGGCCAATGTTGGATTAAATGGCTTGTGTGAGCAGGTGCATCGTCTTGTTGGAAGATCTAACGCCTCCCAGAGGCCATACCCTCCATCCACGGATGCATCTTAGCTACCCGAAGAATCTTAAAATCTCGGACGGCGTTCTTCCAGCCCGAAGACTCTACCTACATCGCTCTTCTGTTGCATTACAAGCTTGTCTTGACAAACTCGGCCATTTTGAGATTATTAAAGTCTTATCAACGTATCTACTCTACCTTAGAGTCAATTAGCGTCTACTCCTGAATTCTAGTATACTGAGAAATTCAAATTCAATTTTGTCCGGATTTTAGTGACGCATTCTATATATTTATTTGAAAATGAGTTCATAAAAACAATTATTCATCAATGTTTAATAATTAGTACTGCGAGTTCCATCCATTTTGATATTAAAAATATACGTTATCTTATTTAGCATGAACATTAAAATAATTATAATCTTAAAACTTTATATTTAATTACTTTTTATCCAAAATAATAATGGCAAATAAAAAACAAAGATCATTTAAATGCAACTTAAGCAAAGATAATTGAATTAATTTTGTTAGGTCAGATGTCTAATCGTTATTTATGATAGGGACAAACTTCGTTTCTAAAATCAATTTCGTATGTATGAGTTTAACCATAAAAATTGGTGAAAAAATTTATTTATAAATTCAAACTAGTGAGTTGAGTTTGTCCCCAATGTATTTTATTTTTTATAAAATAATATTATATTAATATGATTCTATTCTCTTCATCAATGTTTAAAGAGTTTTTTCTCCAATTTCTTAAAATCTAGAAATTTTTTCTCAATTATGTCCCTAGCACGCCACGAAATATAAGTAGAGCTATTATTTATGCTAGAGAGGAATTTAGGACAGCGGTCAGCTTTGAGTTCCTTCATTTTCAATATTGTTTTGTATGTGCTAATGGAGGGACTGAATGGCATGGGGTTTTGATCGGGGATATTTGCTAACGGCATTATATAATAATAGTGAGGGAGAACAGGGGAGTGTCGAGAGTGTGCTAGAGAGATGGAAAGAGGCAATTCAAGATGGTGGCCTTAGAATCAGCAAAAAGAAGACGGAATAGTTATGGTTCGGCGGAGAAGATAAGAATAGGTAAGTATATTTACAAGAGAAAAAACTTCAGAGTCAAGAATTTCAAATAACTGATGTGTGATAGAAGGTTAATCGCCAAGGGGAAAGAAAAAATCTTTAATATGGTGGTTCGACTCGCAATGATTAGTAGTGAGACCTGGCCGATAAAAAATCACAAGAAAGTTGGATGGGGCGGAAGAGAAAATGTGCTTTGGGAAAAACAAGAGGGACATAATAAGGAAAGAAAAGATCCAAAAATTTTGAGACAGACACTGAACTTAAATATAAAAATTCAACCTTGTAGCTCTTTAAGTTCTTGAGATAATCTGTTTACATACACAGATTTTTTGAACTCGAGGATACCCAAAATATGTATTTCCACCAAAATCTTAGCATTAATTTTTGTCCCTATATATTACATAGCTATATAGAACTAGTTAAGACAAAGTAATAATAAAATTTCATTTTTGAAATTATTTATCTGCTCTCCAATTATTACTTACTCTTACCTATATATGCTAATATATAGAGAGAAAGCATTGGATTCATGTCAAAAAATTTCTCCAAAAAATCCAAAAAAGTGGTTTTCGAGACATGGTCTGTCTGTGTGTGTGTGTGTGTGATCAAAATATCTCAAGAACCAAAAATCTGCTAGGAGGTTGAAATTCTATACGTACAATCTACTGTATACTAACTAGTAGAAAATGATGAGAGTTTGAATTTGTCAAAAAATTGATATTTTTGCTAAAGTATAATAAAAAAATAAATTTTTTTCGGATAAATCATATCTTATTTGAATATCATCTTAAAGAGACTAACTATTTAATAAACAAAGATCTTTAATGATTTTATGCTAAAATTATTGACGATGAATTTTTAGCCTGCGAGAGAACTTTGACTTTGTTTACGTAATTAGTAATGCATTCTCCTTATTTAAAAAAAAAAAAAATTAGTTTTTACAATCAGTTAATTGCTTTCACATTTAAATTTCGTAATTCTATTTATATATCTATTTTCTTATAAAGATCGTTGATCCTCGTTTTGCAACTCTGATATTACTTTCATTTTTCTTGATTTTTATATGATTTAATTGTAAGGATTAATAAATTAAAGATTCTACAATATTTATAGGTTAAACTCCCATCCATTATTCCTATGTTAATTAAAGTCATTTTTCAAAATCTTAAAATACTAAGGACCCACAAGATACGTCCTATATTATTACTTATTGCCTATTACAGTACAATATTTTAATAATGGAGTTGGATAAGACTGAACGCACACAGGCCGAAACCGTAACCAAAACCGAATATTCGGTCGGTTCCTACTATTAATTTATCCAGCCCTCGGATTACTTTAAATACATTGGAAATTTTTAGTCTTATATTTTCATAATCGTTATATATCTATTGGGGGTCCAGGCATTCTTTTGGTATCCAAATGGCTTAAATAAAATAATCGGACTGCCTAGAATCCGAACCCGCGATCCTCAGTATAGAAGGTTAGCACGCTACCAACAACACCAAGCCCGAGGCTAGGGTTTTAATTGTTATATTTCATTTGAGAGCTTAGAAACAGATTGTGATGCTTCTCTATCTTCCCTCCATTTGGGAATTTTTCCTTGGATTTATAATCGATTGGCAATAGCATCGTCTAAGCTTATTATAAATTGATCCGATGTAATGAACTCCTAAAGCCGGGAGTCAGGTTCGCCCTTTGCCCTCCCACCCCTTTTTTGGCCTTTCAGGTGATAAATGACGGCTTTAAAGAAGCTTACGCGCAATCAACAGCTAAGGCCTTTGCCATCAGCCTCAACAGGTGTCGGCTGGGCACCGAACCACTTAAGCCGAGGATTCAACCTCAAAATTCACTTGAAACCCAATGGCCATCTCTAATCTTTATTTAGGTTTTATTGAAAGAAAAAGCTGAACGAAAGAAGAATTTTTCATCTTAAACTTACATTATATTCAAGTAGAGATTCGACATACGCGGAGTTCACTTTGTGTGGAGAAAAATTTTAGATTCTTTAATGAACTCAACCTATTAAAATGTTTATAACCACTGATTTAACACACTTTTAATCATCAATGGCGTAAATAAAAATAAACGAAAGGATATCAATATTTAAATGAATTTCTTTTTTTAGGTAACGTTGATTAAAGGATAAAATCAAATATTTATTTATTTAATTTTTTATTTATTTACTTTACAACTCTATTCTATTGAAAAGGAAAATATTTAATAAGCATCTATGAGCTTGTTCCGAAAGGGTGATTTTGTTCACCAATAATTGAAAATGAAGAGCCTGAAATGTTATTAATTATCTAAATACACTAGGGGCGGAGGTTTTTTAGGGGGGGGGGGGAGGGTTCCGAAATCATATTTAAAGCCCAAAAAAATATCTATGTATTTTGTTAAAATGTCAGGTTCTTTTTTGGGGGGAAGAATTTGAAGATTTCGTAATAGGAATATTAGATAGAAATCACTAAATGATAACGCTTGTATTGGAGGTATTTTCAGGCCTTTATTTTACTATGTAGTCGAGATTTCGGGAGTCTAAACGTCTCTCTTCATCAGGACCAAAGTAGTTTTAATAAATTAACCCTTTCACTGATTTCGTCATATAATAGTGAAATCGAAAGTTCAAATTCGTCTGCGGATTGGTAGAAAGGCATTTACAAGTGAGTTTTCAAGATAATCATAGTTTGCTGCAGTATGTTTTATGCCTAAAAATATAGAAATTAATGATTACCTTCAATATACGTACATTCCTAAGGACAAAATCTAAATATTTCCATTTCTTCACAAGCTCCGAAGGGTCCGGGCCCTCTCAAAGACAACAATGCTTATATATCAGCACTTTTTCAGCACATTCCATTACGACCGAAGATTTGACACCGAACCTTTTTTTGACGAAAAACCAAACTCGTGTGGTTCATCGGGCTCCTTACTTCCCCCCCCCCTGCGACTTCTGGTTACAACCGAGCTAAACTCCATTTCAAAGAGGCTTTTCGGATTGCTTCCACGGTATTACATAAGCAGTCTAAAAGAGGGATATTTCATTTACTTATTTTGGCTGGCAAGTAGGAAGTCAGTTTCTAATGTCAGCATTTGTAAACGAAAAGAAGAACAAGAAAAAAATTGAAGACAAGGAGGAGGTCTAAAATAGTCAAAATTTCCCTAGGTTATACTTAAATGGCCTTTGCGACTTAATGATCCTATTCGGACACTGCAAGACAAAAAAAAAAATCAATAAATAAAATTTATTTTTTTATCCATTGAAAAATTTAAATTTTATGAATGTGGTTCAATATGCTAAATTAAACTATTTTTGTAAAATAAAATGGATGTTATTTTGAATATTACCCCATATAGAATTATTTATTTTCTCTAAATGTAAATGTAAACATTTGCTGGAGCACTTTGATAGTTAATATTTGAAACGAGAACTAAAAGAATATCATAGAATTTAATTTCACTGCATTTGAATATATGAAATATAAATTGAGACTAAAATATAAAATTTCAGCCAATAGTATCAGCTCTTATTTTAATGATATAAAAAGATAATATTTCAGGTATTTTTGGCCAATTTACTCTGAAAAATTTCAGTGTTGAGGACGGGAACCCGACGACTAGTACAAGAGGCGAGATCTCTAACTCTGAACAACGAATAAAATAATATTGTTTAATGATATTCTTTAAATAAAATAAAATCTTTTTTAAAGATTGAAGATAATCGAATTTCTGTCTCCTTGACATATCAGAGCGTTTTATATCATGAAAGATGATTCGACATCTCCCTAAGAATACAAGAGCTTAAAGAAATAGCCCTGGGAAATGGTTGACATGCGTTTATTGGGTTAAAACTTGGAGCATTCCCTCAAGTTCTAACCTGAGTCTTTTTCCCTTTTTCTCTCTCTCTTTTTCTGCTTTTGAGTGACTTTTCCCCTGTCTGAAAAGAATTCCCCCAAGTTGGCTCACAGCTTTTTTTTATGTCTTTTGTCGACCTTATTTCAATTCGTAACTTTGTTGACTTTTTTTTTTTGTTTATTTCATTATAAAATTAATGGTGTAAATATCTTGATCATATTCTAAATCCCAAGTATGAAAAAAGAATCTAAACATTCATCGAAAATAAATTTTATATTTCTTGGCTAAGCATAGGATACTGGAGTACAGTTAAATTAATTTCAACAATGAGCATTCTCTCGAATCTCTTTTGAGACAAAATTTAAATAATTTTAAGAATTTGTTCCTGTGCCATAAATTAAAGATATAGATTTCGCCTCTTGTTTTAAGGATTCTATTCCCGAGCGATAAAATCTTTCTAAATTATTTTACCTATTGTTTAGAATTATTAATTAATTTAGAGAAAATGGAACGGGGTCTAAATGGCATCAGATGGCGAAAAAGTTTTAAAAAAATGTATTATTTAAAAATTTTCCATTCGCCAAAAAAGGGAACCTTCTACTCCTTTTTGATCCCCCGATATTAGTAACAAAATATTAGGAAGAAATTTAATAATTGAAGAGCTTAGTGAAAGATAGTCATAAGCCACCATTTTGTCACTTTTGAGATATTCATGCTAATGCATTCTTTAAATATTCCTCTTTAATACCGCACAAAGAAGTTTCTTGATTTTACAATAGTTGGCGGAATATAATAAGTGCAAGTTCTTTACTTGGCCAGCTAGCTGATGATTTGAGAAGTAAGATAGTCATAAGCCACAACAAAATGGCGTCGAAATCTGGAAGGAATGAAATTTCTTTTGTGTTCAAACCACTTCTGCGAATAAGGGAGCTGAAAATGAAGAGTGATTCTTTTTAAACTGATAGTATAAAAATAAATTAATTTTTTTTTTTTTTTAAAAAATTTTTTTTTTTTCCTTTTTTGAAAAAAAAAAAAGGAGTTTTTTCTCCTCGATTTTTTTTTTTCTATATTGTTTTTTTTGTTTTTTTAAAAAAAAAAATGTTCCCCCCCTTTTTTACTACAATAATAGTTTGTGTTTAATTTTTTTTTTTTTTTTGGGGGGGGTTTTTTTTTTTTTCTTCCTCCCCCCCTCCTTTTTTTTGTTTTTTAATTTTAGGTGGGGAATTTGGTTTTTTTTAAAATTTTTTTTTCCCCTCCCCCCCTCCCCCCCCCCTAAATCCCCCCTTCCTCCGTTTGTTTTTTTTTTTTTCTCCCCTGGGGGGGGGGGGGGTCGCCCTCCCCCCCCCCCCCGGGGGGCATAGGGGGGGGGGGGTTTTTGGGGTTTCCCCCTTCTCCCCTAAGGATTTAAAAAAAAGTTTTTTTTCTTTTTTCATCCCCCAATCCAAGCTCCCCCCCCCTTAATTCTTCCTTCCCTCCCCTCCCCTTTTTTTTTTTTTTTTTTTTTTTTTTTTGGTGGTAGCTATGATTCTTGGTACCCAACAAGCACCAGTTCCAACTCTAATTACAACATTGTAATTAATTATCATTTTACAGCGTGAGAGAGCGCGGCGGAAAATTCTTATTTGAAGGTTTAAACCATTGTAGATTCCGAATGGCTAATCAGATCAGACTAAATATGATCTCAATTTGTGCAAAAAGAAAAACTCTAATTGACTATATAAAATATAAAATAATAATAACTAGGTAAAACCTTGTTTGAAAGGATGGAATTTTTTCAAACAATGCTCAAATAGACTGTTCATTAGCCAGTCAATATATCGTTTAAGATAGCAAGTAAGAAGAAAGCGTAGAGGTCCCGGTTCGACTCCAGGGGTTGCAAGTTTTGCCCAATCTTAAGCACAAACATATCTCGCAAACTTGCTATCTTAAATAAAATAATAAATTCTAGAATCAATTTTTTTCAAAAAATCTAATTTTTAAGCAAAATAATTGCCATTTTCAAGTCATAAGCCCATTTTTCATTATCTTCTTCAATATAAATTGCTTTTAAAACTTACACTAGGGGGAATTAATGTTCCATTCTCTACTATATGCTTTATAAGACATACAAGTGTTCATTTTTGTGAAGAAAGTTATTATAAATTAAGTGACTGATTTACAGATTTGAGTCAAACTTTAATTTGTCAATATCTCACAACAAATGTTTTGTGGCTTATGGCCCTAAGACCTTCAATTATCAAAAATTAGCTCTTCTTAGATATAAACATAAAGTTAATAACCAACTTGTAAAAATTATTTGATTATGAAACAAGTTAAAATAATGAGTTGATATGGGATTATATATGAAAGTAATCTTGAAAACGATACCGGTAGTTTAAAAGTTGAAAGTGATTATTTTATTTATTTTCTCTCTCTCCCTTTGAAAAAGTAATAAAAGCTTTATATGGAATAAATTCGCTAAAGGCAACTTGAGATTTGAGTTTTGTTATTTCATTGCAAGGACTGACTCTAAAATAATAGTTAACTAGATTATTGCTAATATTTTGATATTTAGAGAAAGTTAATTTAAATGTTATTGTTTTTATCATCCAATATAAATAGAATTTGTTGGAAATAATTTTTTAGCTGTGATTACAGTAATTTTGTAATGTGTATGTGCCTGAATTATCAGACTAGTGTAGGTTTGGGATTTATTATAAAAATCTGGTGTGATGGTTGCACAGCACACAACTTCCTCTTACCTTCAGTAATCGAAAGTTGTGTTCTGTGCTTGTCACACCAGATTTTTTTTTGGCTCAAGCTACTAGACTGGCACTTAAAATATTTATATAACTTTTTCAGAAGTACCAGAGATACGTAATAGTAAGTACATATGTATATGTTAATTTTGTACAAAACTAACTTAAAATATTATTAACCTCTCAAAGGATTCTGCTTAATGCCCCCCCCCCCTTCGAAATCCCGAAAAATTATTTCCATTACTTCTTCTTATATATGTTTGTTTGTTTTTTGTTTTTTTTTTAACACTCACCCTTTTTTTCCCACTCACATTCACACACACATACACACAAGATATACAGTGTAAATCAAAAGGTGTATATTGTACACGTTTTGATGTCCCCTGAGTCAAAAAAGTGAATTTAAAGCATGAAAGAATTGGGCTACGGGGTAGAAATTTTATATTTAAGTTTGATAACCTCCAGGGACATACCACCAAGCTTTTGAACAAAATCGGCCATAATAAACTAGTACTTTACTGATGGACTTTTTCCAAAAAAGATTTTTTGCGATATGCTCAAACTTCGCTCTAACGATTTTGATTAAAATTCATAAATCAATTATTTTTTAGATGCCCTTTAAAATGTACATTCTCATTTTGCCCTTGACATCTTGTGAAGCACACTTTATTCTTGTACTTCATAGGAAAGATAGGAGAAATGTTTGAAAAGACACCCCAAACCCATCTCAAAATAAATCTATTACTTGTTTCTTTATTACCATTACTTTCTTCTGTTATTGCATATCATTAAAATTCTAAAATTTTTATCTAATTTAATTTAATTTTTTCATTTCTCCTCCCATCCCATATAATTGTTTAGCATTCCTGTTATTTTTGTTTTTTTATCTTCCCAGCAAGTCCATTTCCCACCTCTTTTGAGTTATTTTAAGCCCAAATTTTTTTTCTTGGCTATGTTTTTTGTCGAATACATTTTTCTTTTAATAAATCAAATAAATTCAATTCTGACTGTAAACTTGATAAACGAAATACAACAAAAGACTTAAAAAAAAAACGTATTCATAAGCTTTACAAATTATTATTGTGGATAAAAATGAAATAACATTATGTGGACGAGCAAGAGAAATTATGAATATAAAAGATATAAAACAAAACGATTACAAATCACTGAATATGTTTTTGTATATCCTATTGTGACGTTCTTTTGTGAATAAAAAAAAAAAAAAAAAAATTTAATAAATGCCTTTAGGTTAATAAACAATAAATATATTGAAGAGATAAGCTAATTCCATTTACTTTTTAAAGATGATAAAAAGAAAATCTTTAAAATTTAAAAATATTTTTTAAATGAACTAGTAGCTATTATATAATACAATTAAAATTAGCAAGACACCAAAAACGTTGGCTTTAACTACAGAATGCACCTTTAAATTACCGATAATAAGAAAGATTGTGTGCTGTGCGACCAGACACACCAGAATAGCCCCCCCCGAGGAGGGGGAAACTCCTCTGGATCCGCCACTGGTGCTGCGAAAGCTCGGATTGGTGATCCCGAGCAATCAGCCTGTGGAACGTCCCTGGCAAGCATCGATACGTATTTAAAAATTGTATCAAAAATTTATCCTAGATGGCCTCAGTAACCGGAAAGGGTTTTAAAGAAAAAAAATAGCAAATATATTATATACCTTTCGAATTATAGCTTTACTGAATGTGTACTTTTCAGTTTTTTTTTTTTCAAATTTTTTAAAATTTGCTATAAAATGATTTTCATTAGTAGGCCTATACATACAATCAAGGGCGGATACAAGGGAGGGGGGAGGGGTAAAGGGGGTAATTATGCCCTCCCCCCAGATTTGAAAAAAATACTTTTTTTCGAAAAAAAAAAAAAAAAAAAATCTTATTTTGAATGTGAAATTTTTAAAATTAATACTTCAAAATTTGATTTATATTTATATTCTGGCAAACAAGCACAGAATGCACCTTTAAATTACCGAAATTAAGAAAAATTGTGTGCTGTGTGACCAGTCACACCAGATTACCCCCCCCCCCCTCTGGATAAGCTCTTGAATATAATTAATAAATCAATTATTTTTTAAATGCTCTTTCAAAAATGTTTGAAGTACTCTTTATTTTTACTCTTGTACTTAATAAGAAAGATCATGTTCAAACGGAACGGCCTTTGCTTTAAATATTGTACCATTTTATCAGTATGTTAAAGTGGGGATTTGGTTAACTTAAATATAAATTGAGAAGACATACCAGTTCAAGCTGCATATAGTTTGAGTCTTCATGAAGTAACTGGATCCGAATTCGCACAACTTCTGCAAATAAAGAAAAAAATATATTTTAGTGAATGATTTTTTTTAATTAAAATTTTTACTTTTTGACAATCACAATAAAAGTCTGCCCTACTGACTAGGGCTGAGAAAAATAATCGATTCATCGATTTTTGGGAAAAATGGGTTTGAAAAGATCGAGACTCATATCCCGGACTCAATAATCGATTAATCGGAATAATGGATTATATTTTCCCATAATCGAACACCCCTACTACTACTGACATTGTATTTGAGTTAGAGTAGGAATTTCCAAGAGAGGTTAATCAAGAAAAATATAAGTAAAAATTTGTTTTTATTGACAATGTTTCGAATTCTTGTCGTTTAGAGTTACAAAGGTCCAGAGTTCCAGTTTTTTTTATTTAATTGGATACCAATTGAAATAAATAGAGACGGGGTCTAAATGGCCTCAGATGCAGAAAAAGACCTTAAACAAATTAAAATAAAAAATACTTATTCAGCGCTAACAGCTAGTGAATTTTTTGTTCTTCGGTAAATTTATTTATACAACAAGAACAACAAATTTCATCTGACTACACACAGGTGTCCTAACTCAAAAAATTTCCCATTAAATTACACCTTTGTAAAAAGATTTTGAGTAAAATTTTTTGTTATTTTTTTATGTGTGCAGGTAGGGTATTGAACGTTAAACGAATATGACAACTAATATTTTCTTTCGCAATGAACGAAACTTTTTAAAATATTTTGGTATTTATATTTATCTCTTGTGTCTAGCAAGAGAAGGGATTGGCACGTGGATAATAAATTATCATTATGTACTTAATCAGTTTAGTTAGCTTTTTCAGTGCCGCATGTGCGATTTATCTCTCTGACTAAGCGGAGGTTAAGGCCGTATTTAGTAGATCGGGTTTCTCAGTTGCTGGCTATCGTCATTCATCCAGCATCCAATATATATCTCTCCTCTCCTCTCCTCTCCTCCCAGCTGATGCCCAAGAAGAAAAAGAAAAGAGAGAGAGCTCAAAGGTTATCAACAGGCATGACCCCGAGTATTGGCGCCGACGAAAACGTCTCCCGGTGCTTCTTCACTTTCATCTCAAAACATTTACATTCAATATACAATAGAAAAGGCGTAATTTTGAAAAAAAAAAAAAAAAGTTGGACGCCTAGAGAAACAACTTTCCAAAAGAGTAAAGAGATAAATGTATAAATTTAGGCCAACTCCCTGTTTCGAAAGACTAGATCTAATTTATAATTAAAATTTGAAAGAATAAGAAAGGGCCGTTTGGAAAATTAATTATTGAAGGTATTATTTTTGTTCCTGGAATAGAAAGGATAAATTAATTAATTTACGTTTCATGATCCACTTTTAGATCCGTATAAACCTTTTGTTAATAAATTCGATTTATTAAAAGAAAATTAACTTCGATTAATGCTAAAAATGACAGTTCCGTTCAAATGTTAGATACAGAGAGATGATTGAGATCCATCAGAACGAAGCTCCCTGGCCAGGCGCGAAGCCCGCCGAAGCCGGCCAAAATGCCCGGCTAGTAATAATATGCTAAAAGAACACTACACAACTTTCTCTTAACTTACTGACGGTAAGAGAAAGTTTTGTGCTGTGCGACTAATCACATCACCATTTATTTTTGTATCGTGGTTGCAATGCATTCAGGGCCATAAATTGGATATTTTTACTTTCTCTTACCTCTATACAGTGTATATGTTAATATATAGAGAGAGAAAGTATTGGATTCATGTCAAAAATTCGTGTGCACTGAGTCCAAAAAAGTGTTTTTCGCGACATGGTCTGTCTGTGTGTCTATATGTGTGTCCGTGTGTCTGTGAACAAAATATCTCAAGAACTAAAAGAGCTAGGAAGTTGAAATTTTATATTAAAGTTAAGAAGACGAGGGTCCGCTACCTCCTCCAGTCATAGGCGTAACTAGGGGGTGCCGGGGCCCGGTGCTCGTGTCCCCCCCCCCCCCAGAAAGCTCCCTGCCCCAAGAAAAATTGAGAAAATAAGGTGGCTTTCCAGGCCCACCGAAGAATAGCTGATCCCATGTGCCCCCCCCCCCCCCCGCATTCCAACAGTCCTAGTACTTTACTGATGTACTTTTTCAGTTTTTTTCAATTTTCTGAAAATTCACTCAAAGGATTTTGATTAAAATTAAAAAATCAATTATTTTTTAGATGCTTTTTAAAATGTATATTATCATTTTGCCATTGAAATCATCTGAAGACCACTTTACTCTTGTATTTCATAGGAAAGATACGTAGGAGAAATGGTTGCCATGGTAAGAAAAATATTAATATACATAAATTTTACATCTTGAAATTCAAATGTCGGAAACTAAATATATGTCGACACAATAAATCTGGTGTGACAAGCATAGAACACAACTTTCGATTACCTAAGGTAAGAGATAGTTGTGTGCTGTGCGACCAGTCACACCAGAATTTTATAGATTAGATTAGATTATTTATTACTGTTTTTAAAAGCTTCCGCTCAGTACAGGAGGATCAGAGTGATCAATACAAAAAAATAAAAAATAAAAAAGCAAAAAAACAAAACAAAAAAATCTGGTGTGACAAGCTCAGAACACAACTTTCGATTACCTTCGGTAATCGAAAGTTGTGTTCTGAGCTTGTCACACCAGATTTTTCGTGTCGACATATATTTAGTTTCCGCCGATATATTAAAATTCAAGATGTAAAATTTATAAACATGGGAAAATATTTATATTTTGTTACCATGGCAACCATTTCTCCTATCTTTCATATGAAGCACAAGAGTAAAGTGTGCTTCAAACAATTTTGAGGGCAAAACGAGAATTTACATTTGAAAGAGCATCTAAAAAATAATTGATTTTTGAATTTTAATCAAAATCGTTAGAGCGAATTTTGAGAAAATTGAAAAAAAACTGAAAAAGTACATCAGTAAAGTACTAGTACCCTTTGGCCGATTTTGATTAAAAGCTTATTTTTCCGGTCCCGGGGGCTGCCTAACTTAAATATAAAATTTCAACCTCCTAGCTCAATTCCTTCATGCTTAAAATTGAACACACACACAGACAGACACACACAGACAGACCATGTCGCAAAAATCACTTTTTACTTTCTCTTACCTATGTATATATGTAATATATATATAGAGAGAAAGTATTGGATTCATGTCAAAAATTCGATGTCGAGATTTTGATGGATCTTCACGTTTTGAGGTCCCCTGAATCCAAAAAAGTGGTTTTCGCGACATGGTCTGTCTGTGTGTGTGTGGTGTGTGGGTGTGTGTGTGGGTGGGTGTGTCTGTGTTCAATTTTAAGCATGAAGGAATTGAGCTATGAGGCTGAAATTTTATATTTAAGTTAAACACCCTCCTGGACCGGAAAAATAAGCTTTTAATCAAAATCGGCCAAAGAGTACTAGTACTTTACTGATGTACTTTTTCAGTTTTTTTCGATTTTCTCAAAATTTGCTCCAACGATTTTTTTTTAAATTCAAAAATCAATTATTTTTTAGATGCTCTATAAAATGTATATTCTCATTTTGCGATTGAAATCTTCTGAAGACCACTTTACTCTTGTATTTCATAGGGAAGATAGGAGAAATGGTTGCCATGGTAACAAAATATAAATATTTTCCCATACTTATAAATTTTATGTTAGCGAGGCGAATAGCTGAATCAATATGTAGTAGAAAATAAAAGGTCGAGCAGCTATGATAATTTCTTTATTTGAGAACCCACAGCGACGTTTCGGTCGACTATGCGACCATCTTCATGGCTACAATGGAGTTTATAAAAACATAACATCAACAGGTTGTATAAACGAAATAAATTTTCAAGACATAAAAAATAAATTATCATTACCTAGAGTTCAGTCAACAGAAAAACCTCTTAAGTTCTTTGACAGACATTTCATAAAATACATTACGATCTATCATATATAATATAATAAAATCACATATAATAATAAAACCCCAACCCCTCATATGCAAAACAGTAACCTTGTCTATAAGGTTGCCTGCCAAAATTGTAATCTTTGCTATGTGGGGATGACGAAACAATACCTTAATAAAAGAATGTCCCAGCACAAAACAAATATAAAGAACGAAGAGACTCATGTTGCCCTCGCAGCTCACTCTATTGAGAAAGGACATGTTTTTGATTTTGACTCGGTGAAAATATTGGGTTTCGAGGGCAACGCATTTAAAAGGCAGGTTCTAGAATCCATATTTATTTTTATTAATCAAACAGTGAATTGCAAAAAGGACTTTAAAATTACAGTCCTCTCTTATAGAAATGTAATAAAATAACTAGGCCTATATTGTTTGGTTTTAAGTGGATTATTTAAAATTGAATTTGCCCGAGGTCTTAAAAAAGAAAAATTAAATATTAAATGTTTAATTATATTTGTTATCTCAATTTATAAATATATAATTGTACTTAGGGAATTTATTTTAATATTGAAAATTCTATTAATATGTTACCAAAATAGAACTAGAAGGTATATAAGATTTGTATGATTAAAATAAAATTTATATTGACTTTGGCGCTGAATGCATTATATATGATAGATCGTAATGTATTTTATGAAATGTCTGTCAAAGAACTTAAGAGGTTTTTCTGTTGACTGAACTCTAGGTAATGATAATTTATTTTTTATGTCTTGAAAATTTATTTCGTTTATACAACCTGTTGATGTTATGTTTTTATAAACTCCATTGTAGCCATGAAGATGGTCGCATAGTCGACCGAAACGTCGCTGTGGGTTCTCAAATAAAGAAATTATCATAGCTGCTCGACCTTTTAATATAACTTTTACATCTGAATTCAAATGTTCCGTACTGTCGGGAACTAAATATATGTCGACACAAAAAATCTGGTGTGACAAGCACAGAACACAACTTTCGATTACCGAAGGTAAGAGAAAGTTGTGTGCTGTGCGCCAGTCACACCAGATTTTTTAGATTCAGGGGACCTCAAATCGTAAAGATCCATCAAAATCTCGACATCGAATTTTTGACATGAATCCAATACTTTCTCTCTCTATATATATTAACATATATATAGAGGTAAGAGAAAGTAAAAATGACAGTAAATTTAAATACAAAAAAATAACAGTATAAAAAAAGTGAGCACAAAAAAAAAAATACAGTAAAACAAAACCAGATGTTTATAAATATAGTCTAGCAAGTAGATAATAAAACAGCCACAATGCAAAGAAAATAATAAGTTATATTTTTCGCTTTTCTAGGTTGTTGAAGATGAGAATAAACCTTAGTATGTGAGTAGTATTTGAATATCTTAATAAATGGAATATTATATGTTTGTATTACGTAATTCAATTGTATAATTGAAATTAATAACACGTTATGTTAAAATGTCATTATGTATAAATCTTAAACCCTAAGGAATCTAATAAATAAATGAAAATATTTTTCGCGTTTTTACGGAGGCGAAGGTCTACTTGAAATGCCCGAAATGGCAAATTTCACCTATTGCGATGCTCTCTTTAAGTCAAGTGCCTGGTATATAGGCAACCCGCGTAACACTCGTGTAACTGGTTTGTGCAATTAGGTGTCACTGAATGATAAGGATACAGGGAATTGTTTAAGAAAAGGAATAAAGTTTGGTTCCTTTCCTTAAATATTTTCAAAGGATAGAAATTTGGATTGTACTCTATGATTATATTCGAATTGTTCTTCTCTTGAATATGCCTACCCCCTTAATGTTTACTATTTCTGTTTCTACTATTGAAGAAGCATTTCTAGTGCGCAATCAACCTGGTGCTGCCATCTATCGGCTTTCCTTGAAGGCATTTTTGTTTCGTATTATTAATAATAATTCGCGAATTTATCAATACTTTTTAAGTTAGTATTTTCTAACAGTATTCGTTGAGCTAAAGACCATCCTAAACTAGGGAATAGCCTGGAAACACCCTGATTTTAAATAAATTTTAAAAATTTTAGAAAGAAAATAGATAAGTTTGATGTTTAATGTTAAGTAAGAAATTAAGGACATTTTCTCTATTTCAATTTTTAATACTAAAATATTATATATGGATCGAGAGGATCATAGATGTTTTTTTATTTTTGCTGGTTTGTTTACTTGAAGATTTCATGGATTTAAAATTATAAATCTAATATAAATAAAGGTTCACGACTTAATTTGAAAAATTTTATTTTTTAAAGACTAAAATAAAATTCATCAACACCATGGGTTGTATAGAAGTTTATTTTATTACGATTCATATCCCCAGATCTATCGGAAATAAATAAATTTTCATTAGATTGCCTGGGATCCGAACCCACACCTTCCGGCTTTAATGATATTAATTTTTTGAGGTTCAGGAATTCATTAATGAGCAACGCAGCTAGTTTTTTCTTTCAATTTTTATTATTAAATATAAAGTGCCAGGGCAATTGAAAGAAAAAACTAGCTGCGTTGCTCATTAATGAATTCCTGGACCTCAAATAAATCATATCAGCTATAAACCTCAACTAGATATTAATTTTGGCATTCCCAATCATAATTGTTTAAAAACATGAATTTTTTATATAGGCTATAATGACTCCTTTACAATTAAGTATTTTAGAAGAGAGGCTTGAATAAATGAAACTTTGGAAAACATATTGAGGTCTTCCCTGATATTAATTTGATTCATCAAGAATTACGCTTTGTATAACTAATTAGAAAGCTAAAATGGCATGAAGGAATATATTTAATTTAAAAAAAAATCTGATGTGACTGTCGCACCAGATTTTTTTGTGTTGAGATATTTAGTTTGCCATAGCACCTTTGTTTCAAACTTGACCACTTGCATTTCATAAGTAAAAATAAAAAAAGTCAATTGATTCAAACTACGGTTATTATTCAAAATTTTAATCTCATATTTGGATATTTTTCCATCCAAGAATTCTAAATAAATACAAAATTTCATAAGAATTGGAAACAATTTTTTTAAAAGTGTATAGGGGACCCCACTATTGGATTGAAATTTACTTGCAAAACACCATAGGAATTTAAAATTGGCTCTATTGAAGGAAGAGGCGTAATGTGAATTTGAAAATTATGAGGACCCCGAGTTTGGCGTAGTAGGTAGCGTGCCTAACTCCTATACCAAATGTCGCGGGTTCGGACCCAGGCAGCCCGATGATTTTATTTAAGCCATTTGGATACCAGATGGCTTAAATAGAAATGCATGAACCCCCAATAGATAATATATATTACAACGGTTATCGTCAAAGTCTTAAATGACCTGAGTTGCCGAAAAGACTGTGTGAATGTGTGTGTGAGTGTGAGTGTGAAAGAAAAAAAAAAAAAAAAAAATATGAAATTCTACATCAGTAAAGTATGCTTCAAATATTTTTCACGAAAAATTTTACTGATACACTTTTTATAGAGCATCTAAAAAATAATTGATTTTTGAATTTTAAGGTGCGCGTCTCTAAGTGCTGATTTTTAGAGGTTCTAGCGGCCACAATTTTGAAGCTATCGACCTCAACTTTTTTTTAATTAAAGCTATTTAAAATATATACAATTTATAGAAGCCCTTTTTTTATTTTTGAAAAAAAATTTTTTTTTTTAAGTTAAAGATATTTTTAAAAAATTCGGCCTCTCTTTTATAGATAATTAAATTAGTATTCATTGTTTTAAAGAATAATTAATTTTTGCACTTAATTAATTAGCTGAAACCTTTCAAATGAAATGGATTAAAATGCTTGTTTCCCTACGGGCAGAACTAACGCCATCTCTTGCCGCCTAGAGTAATCAGCTTCTGAATCTGCTAATCACCGTTTTTCGAGACTCGCCCATTAATCAAAATCGTTGGAGAAACAAAAAAAAAAACTGAAAAAGTACTATACATCAGTAAAGTACTAGTACTTTTTCGTTCAAAAATTTATTTTCACGCCTTCATGCTTAAAAATGTCCACACAGACCAATATACGGAATCGACTTTAGCCCATACTTACAAAAGGTTGCCGACCCCTGATGTAGAGAGAAACTAATTTTATTCTAAGATTTCTTCTGACTATAAGTGCGTCATTCATTTCAATATAAAAAGGTCTTTCACTAGTTCCTAAGAGTTGAATGTAATTCCCTCTAAAGATAATTTGCAATAAATGGTCTTATTATTTTGATAATTTATTTTTCACTTAAAATGAGGAATCAAGTTATAATTAGTGTCAAAAGGTCGCTTAATTAGTTAAAAATTATTTCTAAGAATTTCTCTATGTATGGAAGTTTGATTATAAATTTCAAAATATTATACAAATAAACTTTTTAAAAAGAAAATAAACTATGGATAAGGAGTGTGATAGAGAAAGGTTTAGTAATAGTACAATTATTATGATGAAAGTTAAATTAAAAAAAATAATAATAATAATTGAAAAATATAAGGAGCAAAAGGAGTGAATAACATTCTGTGTTATTCTGACTTATTTTAATAAAAAGAAATTTCAGGCACAGATTCTGTGGTTTTTTTTATATACTGAAAAATAAACCCAATATGTAGTGAGACTGGGGCACTTTGAACACGGGGCACCTTTGAACATCCTGTTTTAAAAAATTGTTGCTCAATTTTTGGGGGAATTATTTGTACAGTGAGTAGCATTAATGCAAGATATGCAGTCGGGGGAGTGGGAAAAAAGTGTGAGTGTTTTTTGTTTTGTTTTTTACAGTAAGAAAGTATAATTTTCATATGGCTGCCTGGGGCAACTTTTTACATACAAATCAAAAATGAGTGTTAAATTATAAAAGGCTAAGCAGCTATGATTATTTCTTTATTGCATTCGAGTGACGTTTCGGTTGATCAATTTTATGGTTAGGGTTCAGTAAATGAAGTCACTTAGTCAACCGAAACGTCGCTGTGGGTTTGATAATAAAGAAATAATCATAGCTGCTTAGCCTTTTATTTATCCTGCTACATATTGATTCAGCTATTCACCTCGCTTACATGTTAAATTCATTTGAGATTGTCACAGATGTAACAACCATTATAATCTTAGCTGAATTGTACTTGAAGACGGCCACAGAATGTGTGACCGAAACGTTGTAATTTTTACAATTAAACCACAGTTTAACCGAAAATCTAATTCATTGAAGCTTGTCAGTGTATAAGGTATAAAGTATTAATCAATTAATTAATTCCAAAGGGCTCCAACAATTTCTAGCATTTTTGAGCATTTCTATGGATACTCACTGCAATTTTATATTTTGTTGCATAAACACGAATCTCAAGAATTAGTCAAAAAAGATTCAAAAATTTTTCAAGACTTGTTTAAATAGGTTTATAAGTATATATTTTATAGTTTATAATAAGAATAATGTATATTAGAATAGTGTTATGGAAAGTAGAAATAGAAATCAAATTTGAATCTCCTTGGATCCCATCTGAATGGGAAGAAGAAGAAGCATAGGTAAGATTTAAACTAGAGAGAGGAAATTAGAGCAACTTTTCAAAGAAATCATTTATTTTTTTTTTTTTTTTTTTTAATTCTTAGAATTAATTCACCTTTAAAAATTCATCCCATCACAATTTCCTTCATTCATCCTTCAATTCGGGCTTCACCATATTAATTTATATCATCATCAATTAGTTTTAACTATCAAGAAAAAATGAAAAAATAAAAAAAATGAAAAATGAAAAAAGATAAAATAAAATAAAAATTTTAATTTTATATTCTTCATCTTCAAGGGAGAGGGTGGATGGATTGCGATGTGATGGAGGTGGATAGCGATGCGATGTGATAAAGCGGATTGCGATGCGATGAGTTGGGAAGAAATGCGATGCGACGGAGGTGGAATGCGATGCGATGTGATGAAATGGGGGTGGATTGCAATACGATGCAATGAAGTGAATTGCGATGCGATGGAGGTGGATTTCGATAGGATGCGATGATGTGGAATTCGATGCGATGTGATGAGGTGGATTGCAATGCGATGAGATGGGAAGCAATGCGATGCGCGATGGTGGAATGCGATGTGATGTGATGAGATGGGGGTGGATTGCAATACGATGCAATGAAGTGAATTGCGATCCGATGGAGGTGGATTTCGATAGGATGCGATGATGTGGAAGTCGATGCGATGTGATGAGGTGGGGGGGGGGGATTGCAATGCGATGTGATGAGATGGGGGTGGATTGTAATACGATGCAATGAAGTGAATTGCGATGCGATGGAGGTGGATTTCGATAGGATGCGATGAGGTGGATTGCAATGCGATGAGATGGGAAGCAATGCGATGCGACGATAGTGGAATGCGATGTGATGTGATGAGATGGGGGTAGATTGCAATACGATGCAATGAAGTGAATTGCGATGCGATGGAGGTGGATTTCGATACGATGCAATGATGTGGAATTCAATGCGATGTGATGAGATGGATTGCAATGCGATGAGATGAAGTGAATTGCGATGCGATGGAGGTGGATTTCGATACGATGCGATGATGTGGAATTCGATGCGATGCGATGATGTGGAATTCGATTCGTCAACCTGAAGCTCAGTACTTGATCTAACACGTTTTTTGAAATTCGTGATAATAAATTACATTATTTCATATTCTCAAACTGTCCTTATTTTCATATAGATGTCATATGCTCATAGAGATCTATTTTTAGGGAGTACTTCAAGATTATTAATTATGTTTATTAAATTTAATCATCAAATTATTCGACCCATTTACGAAATTAAGTTCATCAAACAAAAGTTCGATTTTTCTTGGAATAAATTTGATAATGTGATATTTATATTTTACAATTGCATTTTATCTTTTTAAATGAACTCTTTTTGATAAGAATGACATTTTTAATTAAATTTAGTTAAGGTAAAAAGAAAAAAATAGAAAAAATTTTTATTTTTCTATTTCATTGAATTTAATATTCAGTTGATTTATTTATTTATTTATGCAAAAATTTCTAAATATAAATTTTCTATGGTTGCATCAAGAATTATTTAGCCATTAATTTCAAATGCCAAGTAGAAGCTTATTTGAAATAAATCAATTAGAATATTTTTCTATTAGATTTATTTTATTTATTTTATGACATTAATCAATTTTGTTTGGAATAAGGTCAAGAAAATCAAATATCAATTATGACGAAATTAAGATAAGTATTTTAATTTAAATCAATAAATAAATTTATCAATAAATTAATTTTTCAAAATTATGACAGATCTAGGGAGGGAAGATGGGGCACAATGTAAGAGAATTTCACTCCCTCTGTGTTCGGGGGCGGGGGAGGGGGAGGGGGGTAATTGTTATTCTCGTTTTTCTTGCCCTCCCTGTGTTTCATGATAGGTAGAGCAAATTTATGCTCTTAAACTATTAAGATATTTCATAAGCAGTAGGTCTATATGTTACATAGCCTACATTTAATTTTATTACTTTATTAAAAAAATATTTTTTGCTCTATTAGGAATATTTTACAGATTAAATAGTTGGCGTGACGTTCACGTGAGTGAAAGATAGTGCTCTGGGGTACAGTGTAACAAACTCAACTTGGCACAGTGCAATATAATATAATAAATCATATAGTAGAGAAAACAATATGATTCCTATTAATTGGCTCATAACTAATAGAATTATTCTTGGTAGCCCCAAGATTTTGGCAAGGACTGGGAAATTGTGATGTAGGAGAGACGGCAAAGAAATAAAAAAGGGAGGAGGTTGACGATTTAATTCAGAATTCAAATTAGCATTAAGTAATCATTTATTAAGCTTATGATATTAATGTTTTTTTTCTGTCCTAAGTGGGGGGTGGGGGTGTCTCCTCGTTGGTCCACAACCGACTTAAATAGCAAAAGACCTGCCTGAAATTTCAAGTTGGATTTGAAAACTTTGAAGCTCAAAACTTCTTTATTTGACAAAATTAGTTTACTTTATTAAATATATTTTTATTTTATCAAGTGATAAAATAGCAGTGTTATCTACGTCCCAGGCCGCTTTAACTACCCCCAGAACTGTATAAACATAATAAGAATTATTAATAACAACTGTGAAATGAAAGATCTCTCACCTGAAGAGAACCATTATACATAGTTGCCTAATGCAAAATATATTATACTTTTTTGACACTTGTTTAGTCTATCGAGACAGAAACGTCAGCCAAATAAAATATTTATAGAAAAAGAACTTTGTTTCCAAAAATTTGGCTGGCAGCAGTGGCGGATTAATGCCATTTTGTCGGGGAGCGGATTTTTTATTTTTTTTTTATTTTTTTTTATTTAAGGACTTTGAGGCATCTCCCAGATAGCACAGTACGTCTTATGTACGTACATAAGACGAATTGTGCGTCTTATGTACGTACATAAGACGTACTGTGCTATCTGGGCTATGGCTATTTAGACCCCTTTCCTATTTATTTAAATTGATTGGTAACAAATTCAATTGAAATTAAAGAGCGGAAATCATAATTTCTTTAGATTACTAGTTTTTATAACTTTGTGAATTTCTTTTCGGGGGGGGGCGATCGCCCCCTCGCCCCCCTTTAATCCGCCCCTGGCTGGCAGTCTCTGCTTTTGCAACCCTTCCTTGGTACTACTCAACAGCCACAACTACAATATCAACTGTGAAAGACTAAATACCAAAATAATAACTTTTAATTATTTAATAAGAGGAAAAAACATTTAATTTGTTTCACAATGCACCAGAATTACGTATAATATACTGGAGTCTTGTTCTTATTTGTTAGTATAAGAAATTTAATCAATAATTTTGTTATCATACATTTCTCAAGAGTGGAAACAAAAATTTTGAAAGAATGAAATAATCTCAGTTTTAGGATGTAAAATTTTTTTTTCAATGACTTTTTTATAAAGAAAATCTGGTGTGACTGGTCGCACAGCACACAACTTTCTCTTACCTTTGGTAATCGAAATGTACTGTGCTTGTCACACAAGATATTTTGTGTCGACATGTATTTAGTTTCGGACAATACGGTACATTCGATTTTCAAGGTGTAAAATTTATAAGTATGGCAAAATATTTATATTTTGTTACCATGGCAACCATTTCTCCTATCTTTTCTATGGAGTACAAGAGTAAGTTTCAGAAGATTTCAATGACAAAATGAGAATATACATTTTAAAGAGAATCTAAATACGAGAAAGTAAAAATAATTTATTTTAGAATTAAAAAAAAAAAATCGTTGGAACAAATTTAGAGAAAATCGAAAAAAAAAACAGAAAAAGTGTATCAGTAAAGTACTAGTACTTTTTGGTCGATTTTGATTGAAAGCTTCGTGTCATGTCCCATCTACCTCTGAGCCATGGATCAAGGGCATCGTGTTCTTAATTAAGGAGTAGGCCAATCATTTCACTCAGCAAAAATATGCGTAATAAACTAATGAAAATAAAAAAACGTCTATCAAAAAATATCTTTTTTTTGTTTTGATTTTAGGAGAACATTAAAATTTTGTAGATTAAGCAATATTAAAAAAAAAAAAAAATATTTAAATATAAAAATATCTTTTCTGGAATTTAAATAATGAGACCAATTAATAAGATAATAACTTGTCATTTCATTATATAACTCATACATATATCTATTAATTGTAAACATAATGAAAAAAAATGTAAAGAAATGCTGATTTTATGGAAAAAAATAAATAAATCTTTGATAATTTCTAATCTAGGAATTCAAATATTCCGGATTTTAATTTATTCTTCTTATAAATGAGTCAAGTTCAAGTAGAGGCCTACAAGTTATGTTATTATTTTGCCATGAGGTCACGACTTTGAGAGGGTAGTGAAGGAGGATCCAAGATAAAAAAAATAAAAAGAAACTATTGTAATAGATTTTAGTTTTTGAAATTTCGAGAATTTTTCTTCTAAAATAAAGAGGTAGAAAAAAATGTAGTTAATTCAGAATAAAAGGTAGTGTTTGTGATTTTAGCATTATATTTGAAAGAAGTTTTATATATTTTATCATTAAGGAAACTACGAATTATATAAAAAATTGCAATTAAATAAAATGAAATAAATTCAAGGATTTCTTTTTTTAATCAAAGTTCAAATTAAAATAAAAATGTTAAAATATAAACAAATGAGTAATTTCTTAACAAATTGTAAGTATTAATAGTTATATAGGCGAAGCAAGCGATCCACCTCTAATTTTCTGAATAGCATCATTAAATAATAAAAATTAAAAGTTTACTTCCAATAACTGAAACGACCTTTCTAATTAAAATGTGATTTAAGGAGGCTGGGTTTTTATGAAAGGCAAAAATATGATAGGCCTAGTTAATAATAAGATTATTATATTATTAAAAAAAAAAATAGGGGCTGAATAACCGAAAAAGCAAAGAAATATTTTTTTTTTTTTTTTTGGAATGGGTGCATAAGGTCCGAAGACCTATAATGACCAATAGTCACATGCAGCCAGGAAGAAAAAAAAACAAAAGGAGAAGCATAAAGGGGAAACTCAACTGCGGGAACTGAGAAGATGCCTGTTGAGGTTAGACTTGAAAGTCTGAAGATTGTAGGTTTTGGGGAAGATAGACGTAGG